>WSTV01000105.1:0-32136 GCA_019632285.1 Tulasnella sp. 332
ACCGTAGAAAGGGTTTGTCGTATACGCATATAAGATGGTGGTGAGGTTCTCCTTGACTAGCTCCTCGAGGCCACCGAATTCCTCGACATTGGGGAGTAACTGAGCCCTCACCCGCTCTTGTTCTAGTTTGTCCTCGTTGGGAGGGTAAGGGATCTTGCTCCTCTTGCTCCTCTTGGCGAATTGGCCCAAAACACCATCGGTAGTACTTTCAGCGAGCCCTGAGGGACAGGAAATCCAGGGAGGGTTTGCGTTACTTTATACCTCCCTCTTCTGGTCAACATGTCAGGTAACACTTACAAAGGTTTGCTGCAGCGTACCCGATACCCGCACAGAATGCGACGCTGTCGTATCCGTTGATGCACACGGAAGCGTTTGCAGGGACGCCGCCATTCATTGGGGTCCCTAGGTACTCCATGTCGAGGAAGGCCTTGACGCGTCCACGCCAGCTACCGAATTCGAACGGAGTGAATTCGTAGTAGGTTTTCGACCTATGTGTGGGCAATTAAACGGTGTTAGTCAAGGAAAAAGGGGGGCAATGACAAACGATTTTATCCAAGACTTCAAATATACACTGACGTGTTTGAGCCATGCAGGATGGTGCCATTTATGGTATCCCACGACACACTACCTTCCAAACCGAAGGGGATGACCTCGTCGACCATCAAGATGGGCATGGGCGTGCTGCCGTTCGCGAAGGATGGTTGGACCTGAACGCCAGACCAGGTAAAACCGAGGGTATCGATGGACTGATTGAAGATCGATCGAGCACCGTAGAAGGTGGAGGCGATGCCGAAGATGTCAGCCACTCTAGAAAAAATTATCCTGATGTGTCAGAGAACGTGTTGAGACGACCGTAAGTGTGTCGTCACGTACGTGATTGGATAGCCTAATTCTGCCTTGCCAGCAACCTGGTCCAAAGCTGTCTCGCTGATCGAGAGGTTGAAGTTATTGTTGGCAATGAGAGTCTGAAGGTCGGGGTAGCCGTTCACACCTAGACCGGTGTTGGCAATAGTACCGCCAGACACTGCGAATACGCAATTCCAAGATATGACATGTCAGTACGACCTAAAAATGTAGGGGAATTGGGGTCAACACTCACAGCTGGTGGTGTAGGTCATTGCCTGCAGAAGACCGCCTGTCCTGGAAGACCAGGCCGGTGGGTATCTAGCGTCCAAGGCTTGGTACACCCCATAAGCACCAAACTCTGCCCTGTTACCACCCCCACTCATCGTTAGTCCGATGATCGGGACCGAACTCTCATTGGACTTTAAAGCGGAGATGTACGCTGAGACATTGAGGCCAGGGATGCCGACGTTGTTAAGGTATGTCTCGAGCGCATTGGCAACATTAGGACGACGCAGTGAAAGCCAGGCTTTCTCAGAGGAGGAAAGACCTGAGGACGCGGGGCGGATATAGGTCTGATTGGCTGGACATGTGATGACTGTGGGCGTGTAGTTGCCGGAGAGTGAGAGTTGGGAGGTGACTGTCGCGGAGCTGAGTGGTAAGACGGCCGCAAGGGCGAGGAGGACGGAAAAGGTGGTGGACACCATCGAAAGCGATATTGCTTAGAAGCTTAGTGGGGAGGATGATCACAACGGTTTCCTTTGGATGGGATTTTTGTTAGCTGAGAATGCCACTAGACAGCTTATAACGACGAGGTCTGCGGATGACGTCTTCTTTGAGCGTCGATATTCTTAGAAGAAAAGCATGCATTCACTAGACAGGCCGAGGGTGCTGGGAGTGTGGGCTATGAGCGGGCTATGAGCGGGGTGGTGGCCTCCGGCAGCAGTTTCCCAAAAATAGGTCGAAGTCGGGGATGGTGCCCGAGAGGAGGAAACCGAGAACCGTCCTCAAAACGGTTACGAGAACGGGCGCTCTTCTTCCGATGTATCATATCGGTACGATTAGCGCTGCGTGGAGGGGCGCAGATCCTTAGACTCAGACGAGAGTCCAAGAGGTCAGTTGAAAGATGAAGTGTGTATTTATAGTTAAGAACGTGCGCTGCTCGAACCAGATTCTCCCACGAGGCCAGAGATCTTTCTTGATGCGGCGAAGATCATTTGTAATTGCCCAATTGGATTAACAAGTGATCACAATCCTGAAAAGCAAGGCCGCTGTTTACACACGTCAAAAGGAACGAACTCGAAATCAAGCCGAAAAGCACTCGTCGCCCAACATGTAGAAGAGCTAGGGCCCAATGAACGCATAAGACAAGGCTTGAAGCCTGGAATACGCAAGGAAAGAACGTTTCACTGACATCATGCCCCATCGAACTGGAGAGACGTCTGGCCATTACCTCCACCGCGCTCGGGATCCGGCATTCGATTGACTTTCATCTCTGGACCATACTCGATGAAGTTGCCGATGTCCTAGCGTAGGCGGAACGAAAAGCGGGCAATTAGCTACAGCCATGACGATACTTTTGAAAGGCACAAAGCTCTTACCAAGGGAGAGATGAAGATATACTGCTTGGCTTCACTCGTCTTGGCGGTATCAATCTAAGATATAAAAAGGGAGGTCAGCTTAGCTCAATGTCGCCTTAAGCTTCCGAGCTCCAAGCTCACCATCAACTTCATGGCAATGCGACGATTCATGCTATAAGCACCGTTTGTTGTCAGAACCGCTAACACTCATTTTAGGCCGTGTAGCAAGATCAAAAGAACGAAAGCTCACTTATCCATGAAGACGTCGAACTCATCCAGACACCTGATCGGACTGCCGATGCTCTCCCACAGGGACAGCAACAGGCAGATCTGCGCATACGACTTCTCGCCTCCGCTCAACGCCTTGGGGTCTCTGTCCTTGGCCGCGATCTGTGTGTTATTCATGGCTTGATCGTCCGTTTGCACACGTAAGGTGAGCGTCGCGGCGCCATGATCGAATATAATCTTTCCCGTATAGTTGCGCCTGGACAAATCTATCATGAGGTTGGTTGAAAACGGTAAGATAACGGCTCAAAGGGCAAAGTCATCGATCGATGGAGCGACCTACGGAACTGGAACTGAACCTGGATCCGACGCACAGGGACCAGATAAAACGTCTCTGGAACTGGAATCAGGTTTTGCAAACTTACCTTGGCTCGCAAAGCGATCGCCCGGCGGAACTGATGCCACTTCTCCATTCGTTTATGCAAGGCCATTTTGAGCATCTGTGAAGAGTCACCCCCCTGTCAGCATTCTCCGCTTTTCACACCACCTGCTAATGCCATCCTGGAGATTTTACCTTGATAAGACTCTTCAGCTCTTTCAACCCGGTTTCAGCCTCCTCCACCGCCCATTTCGTCCTCAAGAATTCGGCCTCCATCTCTTCCACCGACGCACCATGCCTAATGTAAAAATACCACTGGTTTAGAAATCTCAGGAACCAACGGTCTCGTGATAACAAGACAGGTCTCAAAGCCCATAATTACCTTCGCTCTCGTTGCTTCAGCTGAACGGTCAACGCGTTGATCTCCTTCTGCACCTCCTCCGTAACCCTCGGCTTCCTGACCTCTTCACAATAATCGGACGCCTTCTGATGCCAGTCCTGTAAATAAATCTCATGTGTGAGTCGGAACTTCGTTCACTCACAACATCGATTTACAACTTACCGCATACTCCAACTCCAAGACGCTCACGCGCTAATGCCCAAGTCCCACACACGTCGGTCAGAATAAACAACGAGTACACAGCTAGGAAGCATACCTCATTGAGCGTTTCCGCCTCTGTGGTAGCCGCATCCAATTTGGTCTTCCATCCCAAATGGATCTTCTTGGCAGCTACAATCTCCTCGAACAGTTCTTGAACCCTGGTCTGTAGGGACAAAAGAAGGGGACACCCAGGAGCGAATTAGCCAGATCTTCCTCCTGACAATTGGAGAAGGGAAGGCAACGCTGTATATATTTACCCTGACGGTCTGTTTCCCCTGTTCAATCTCTTGGGCTCTCTCCCGTAGTGCATTGGCTCGCTCGGCTAAAGGTCTCTGCTCCTCGACGATCTGCTGTTTCCTAGCCTCGACCTGGAGAAGCGTCATTGAGGTTAGACACAAAGTTCTATCCATTAATGACGTGGATGGCTTGAACGAACCTGGGCGAACTGAACTTTGATAGTCTCTTTCTCGTGTTCGTGTTGTGCCCTCTGTTCTTCCAAGACGGCCACCTCGATGGGTGCATCCTCTTGGGACTGCTGCTCTAAATCACGTATTTTTACCCTCAATTGACCGATCAAGTGATAGATTGGTCCACCCGCGTTCTATCAAATCGTTGATTGAATCAGGCCAAAGAAGGAAACCCTGTAGAAATGTGGATAGCGCTTACTTTGCACTGCTGAAGGGCTTGCGTCGCAGCTTCCCATCGGGCTCGAGCTTCCCTCACAAGACGAGCCTCAACAACGAGTCTGTCTTCCAATTCTTGCTCCCTCTTCTCGGCTTCGCTGTATTCGCGTAGGGAATAAGGGTTAAGAATAGTGTTTACGGTTACGATGTCATATCATTGTGCTCACCGCATAATGCTGATGCTGTCCCCGCTGCTAAAGAGGTTCCTCCGATTGTCTTGCATGCCTGGGGGTGCGAACGGGGTGGAGAACCATCCACCGTCTCTGTGAAAGCGATTTCCATGAGTTTGTGCCGTATCTGGGAGTAAGTTTGAGGAGAATGGTCCCAATAACACACGTGTATTTTGTGACACGGAAGTTGTCCGCAGTGAAGTACATCCTCCCGGCGTCATTTTCGGCCAGACCTTGCGCTTCGGCGCGTGTCTTTGCTAATCCCATCCTCTCTATCGTATGCGCATTGATCAAGATACGTTTGACCCATTCGTCCGTAATCTGCAGTTGACGATGAGAGACTTGTGAGCATAAAACGTTTATCAGACAACTCATTCGTAGTACGCGCTCACATCAAGCACGTGCAGAGGTGTGAGGGTGTGAGGGTCACGAGGAAGCCCTTCGGAGTAATCGAACATGTCAGGTTCCGAGATGGTGACCTGTGCATTGCTGATAATAGGTGTAAATGTCAACAATCAACGCACTATTCCTTGACGGGCAACCACTACTCACTTGCGATGTTTGTGAAGGATCTGCTTAAGTGTCTGACAATCCGATAAGTTCGCGACTGCGAAGTTGAACATGGAGTGTCCAATGGTCGACTGCATTACAGTCTTATACATCGGCTCTTTCAGCTTGACGTATATCCCGAGAGGGCCAATGGGCGGACACTGACCAGTCCAACGAGTGTTCTTGATATCGTTCAATATGAGTTCTTTAGTGCAAGGTTAGCGTTACAATTAGTCGGTATTCCAGTCTAAGCATGCTCACCGATATTCTTCCCAAACGCGTTGTACTTGTTCTTCTCGTTGGCGATCTGATTGGCTTTCCAAGCCCTGGCATCTGCCAAGTCTTTTGTAGTCTTTGCTTCGCCTACCATCGCTTTCTTGCCCTGGTCGTTGGCATCGTTGACTGCTTGCTCCAAACGAGTTTTATCTGTCCCCAAAACCGCGAGATCGGATTCGTTCTGCTCGAGGACCGCCCTGGTCTCTGCCAACTGTGTACGGATCCTCTCGCGTTTAGCAGACTCGTCGTTCTGAAGTTTGAGATTCTCCGCCGCGATCCGTTGATCAACGTCGGCGATCATCGCGTCAAGGGTTGCGAAGTTCCGATTCATGTCGTTGATATCCACCTTGTAGGTACGGAAGGCGACTTCAGGCTCTATAAGAGATCTTGGGTAAAGAAATAGTGTAACGCACCATGTACTCTTGGATCTTGGCCTTGTTCCTTTTGAGCTGCTCCGTGATTTCCTTCCGTTCGTCAGCCAATTGCATGTCAGTCGTATCATCGTTTTGCTGGGATACTTCGAGCTCAGCGGATTGCGTGGTAAGACCCACGACTTTGGCCTGCGAGGGCTCACGTAAATATTGAATTTAGTAAGCCGAAGTCAAGAGGTATGCACGTGCCTGAGCCTCATCCACCCGCTCTTGTGTTTTTGCGATCTTTTTTAGCTGATCACTTTGCGTACCCTGTGTCGAGACGAGTTCCTGTTCACGCGCAAGAAATGAGGAAGACTGGGGCGTTCCAAACTCTTGGACCAAACACTAGCCTCACCTGATACTTGGTGTTGACGTGCGACCAGGCGAGCTCCTTCTTCAGGTCCTTCAGCCTCTTGGTCTGATCGCGGGCTTTCTGCGCTTCATTGAGCTTGGCTGTGGCATCTCGAGCAGCTTGCTTGAGCTCGGGGACGATCTCCTCCTTTTGTGCAAGAATCTTCTCAGACTTTCTGATATTGTCGTTGATGACCTCATACTCGTCGGTGAGCTGCGCCAGTTGGGTTCCCTGTATAGAAGCAAGCACGAAGCATCAACGACATCCAGAAGAGGGAAGGATTGGACGCTGAAGGCGCTGTACCTTGAGGAAAAACGTGTACTTGTCCGCCGAGGTGGCACTCGCGAGGAACTGACGAGCCGCGTCTTGTGTCAAAACGTTCAAGGGGGAATCGATCTGTGTCCAAAATCATCATTTGTTAGACTGGATGGCATGGTAATTTAGGAGTCTGCGCGCACCTGGATATTCATGTGGTCACTCATCTCTTGCAATTCCGACTTGGAGCGAGAAATGATCTTCCCGTCTTTGTTCTTCATCTGCCAAACACCAGATCCGTCTCTCTTAATTTTGCGATATACGATGATCATATTGCCGTATTCATGCTGTTTGAATCCTTCAGGGCCCCCGTTCTTGATCTTCAGGCAGATTTCTGCTTCGCTGATGGTGGGTGTCAGAATAAGATCTTTCGTCAAAACCCTTGATGCGAGGTACTTACTCTCTGCCCTCCTTGATGAACGCCTTCAAACTCGTCCCGCGCCCAGTCAAGTATGTACGTGCCCCAAGTGCAATCTGTAGCGCGGAGAGAACGGCGGACTTGCCACCTCAAAAGTCATAGTGAGCGGTGGGCAGAATATGCCGCTGCTTGGTACCTACTTCCATTTCGCCCTGATGGAATGACGGACGGTGTGAGGTAGGACTCCAATACAGAGGAAGCGACGCGCCCTTACCAGTTATGAAGTTGATCTGAGGCCCAAAATCGAACGTCAAATGCCGATGGCACATAAAATTCCTCAGCTCCAGGGAATGAATGACACCTGATTGAGCAACGCTCTGCAGGCGAGACAAATCAGCATCAGTCGCGGCGCCAGGGCTAAATAGGTGAGAAAAGGCTACGAACTCCGCGCGAAGTCTTCTGAGAGAGAAACGCCTTGATCTTCTCCTCATGGCTCAGCTCATACTCCTCCTCCAACTTGTCATCTATGTTTTCCGAGGCGTTCAGGTTGACATCTCCGACTTCCGCTTCGTCATGATCCTCGACAATCACTTCGTCTTCATCTTCGTTGATATCCTGTGCATTGGTGATGTCATTGGGCTCCCTTTTGGCGCGTTTGATCTGGGATAAGAAGTAGATTAGGACTGACGCGCCGCGCAAAATGCGTGAATGAAGTCCTGACCGATGGTGGAGACTCGACGCCTCCCATATTCTCATCCTCGTCATCATGTACAGCTGTGCGTCTTTTGACCATCGGGAATTGATTTCAGCACCGAGAGGCTGGATAGGGAAACGATATTGTACAGAAAAGGATTCAAAACGGGCGAGTGTGGATTAGATGTTCGGTTGAAATCTGGACTGGAGCGGAGTTTCAAGTCGCGATTAACTATCGACAACGACGCGGATTTTTTGTGCGCTGGTAATGGAAAGTGAGTTCGGTAATCTGCATAGGTATATGTTTCGAAATTAGACTCAGTGTTTTACAATTAATATTGACATAAGCAGCAGGAAGACCGCTTAGAAAAGACTCAAGGAACCACCCCCGCGTTATTCGAAACGCCCAATACATCGGCGACGACCACACCGCAGATGCAATTACAGGCCGCCATAAGGACCCCATTCCATCAAGATTCGATTACACACATCTAGCATGACTCCATTCACAGCTGTCGTTTATCAAGGATGGTCTCCTGCCAGTCCATCGCCCAAGAATGCTGCCAACTTCCGCAACCCGAGCACGAACTACGCCTCTGATCCTTCCTGGGGTGCTTTAAGCCGAGCTTTTGGTCCCAGAATTCCAGCTCAACCGGATTCGGAGTGGAATTGTTGTTGAACACCCCCCCCCCCTGGAAGCCGCGAAAGACTGCCAGCCTTTCAATCGACTTCTCTCAAAGGCCTCCGGGCACCATCACACTCAACCGCTCGATTCGGAAACCCCTTCCTGCAGTCGCAACATGCTTCTCGACAACCCTCACAGAATGAACGACCTGGACGGGATGGGCTGAACCCACCACTATAACAAACCCAACCCTTGACGCCTATCTCACCACTGGACGGGCCGCCCCCTTCACCTCACAGGAGGTGTACTTATTTATGTGACGTAGGATTGTTACGAGGCGCAAGGCTATACACACAAGGACATCTGTATCTGCTGACAGTAACAGAAGCTGATAATCATGTGGATGATTCGTTATCAACACCACGCCCCAGCTCGCTTGAGCCGCATACCCACGCGATAGTGAAGGGGTAAGGGTTCTCGGGCCCCTCTCAGCGAGCTTCTACCCATTATTTGAGCCTCAGTCTATTAGCTTCACCCGACTATCAACGATAATCACAGTTGTTGCTGACATCCATACTCGACAAAGTCTAAACAGGCTACCCCTCAAGTTCAGTACTTGAAGAACATACCCCATCGAATAATCAAAAACTCTCCTCACCTCCTCTCTCCGTGACAAACTTCCACATATATGATGGCTTCCAGTGCACAAGCCAACCCAGGCTCACCCAAATCTGGTCCTCCTCGACGCATCATAGTCTTTGGCTCAGGTAACTTTGGCTCATGTCTAGCCGACCACCTCGCCACATCCGACAATCTCAACGTCGACGTGTGGCTATGGAGCAGAGACGCCGCGACGGTGAAGAGTCTCAACGAGACACAAAAGAACCCCAAGTACCTCACCGATCATGTACGTCCTCAGCGCATTAATGCCACTCGTAACGGGCGTGCAGATAGGCTAATAACAGCGCTGGATTTTTTCGATGATCATGGAAAGGTGTTCCCGGCGTGCTTGAAGGCTATTGGCCCGGAGATCCCAGAGAAGGAGTTACTTGACTCGATGGACATGCTCTTGTTTGCCATCCCAACGCCATATCTCAGGTAGGCTGCACTCATCATCTTTTGAAAGGATGCCGACTCACCTGAACCTCCCTCGTTACAGAGTCTTTTTAACGAACATCAATCCCTTCCTGGACCACTCGAGCCTGCCACTCCTAGCATTCGTCAATAAGGGTATCGAAGCAGGAACTCGCGCCTTGACGCTTGAGATCATTGCCGACACGTGTGGAAATCAGGCTGCGAGGACTTCTTCATTCATCGTGAGTTTCTAGAATTTTCTAGAAAGACGTAAATTATCAAAAAGCATTACTGACGGGCACCATTCTGTCAGTCCGGTCCTTCTTTTGCTAAAGAAAGTACGGCACGTTT
Organism: Tulasnella sp. 332; assembly: GCA_019632285.1. NCBI lineage: Eukaryota > Fungi > Basidiomycota > Agaricomycetes > Cantharellales > Tulasnellaceae > Tulasnella > Tulasnella sp. 332. The sequence goes on from WSTV01000105.1 coordinate 9,488, forward strand.
CACAAGACACGTACCTCTGCTTCGTAGCTCGAACGCCTAACTTATTTTGCCTGCCCAGTCGTCAAACGTCAGCCAACCAGCGTGACCGTCGCGTCCCTCTCGGAACAGCATGCACTACGGGTGGCAGAACTCTTCCACCAGCCATGGTTCAGGTGTTATCCAGGTATGCAAAGCTGCTCTTGATACTCGCCTCTTTCATTTCAACTCAAAAGCATGCGCGCCTCGGCGTATGGCAGGGATCGATCCGATTGGGGTAGAATTGGCCGGTGCGCTAAAGAACGTGTACGCGATTGCGACTGGTGTTGCTGCGGGGATGGGTTATGAGAATAACTCAAAGGCTGGTGGGGAGCCTGCTCTGTTTCTTTCGACCTCGAGGTTATTTTTTTCACTAAAATCCAGGCATGTCTCAATCCATCACTCCGCTTTTTCATCTCGGTTTGAAAACATCCAGCTGTCATCACCCGCTCATTGGGGGAGATGACCCGCGTGGGTCAAGCATATGGAGCCTCGCCTCTGACGTTCTTGACTCTCGCTGGGGTTGGTGATTGTACGTCAATTTTTTTTTCACTGGTCTCTCAACACGCCCCCCGCTGATTGGGACGTAACTCACCGGATACGGCTTTTTGATTTCGAATTCCCTTTTTGTTCCATCATTCTGTTTGATTTTCTTAGTGTTCCTGACATGCAGCTCTGCCAACTCTCGAAACTACACGGTCGGGTATCAGTTAGGGCAAGGGAAGAAGCTGGACGATATCATCAAGAATTTGGGGAGCGTGGCTGAAGGTGTGTCCACGACGAAGGGTCTACACGAGATCCTCGAACTCATCGGGGTTGACGCGCCAGTGAGTAGACGATGCTTTGAGGCGATTGGACCTTCGGTCCACGCATTGCTCATTAAATGACGCGTGTTTTAGATTGCCAACGCGATGTACAGTCTGCTGTACGAAGACGCGTCTGCCGGGGAGGTGGCCAAGTCCCTGATGGAACGACCCCCGGCAAAACGTGAGATCCCATTCGTGAAGGAGTCTGGTGAGGCAACAAAATTGCTGAGAAGGCTGGCCGCCATCGATGAGCCGGAGAGCCGTGTGAAGTGATGGGGGAGAAGAAGCGGGAAGCCGATGCTGGAGGACCAGGTCCGTGAGTGAGAAGGATAAACGGCTGGCGCGTCTTGCTTCTTCCACTTTTCCTCTCTCTCTACCCCATTAGTCTCCACGGAGTCTGGCTCATCGATTTTACTCGTGACATTAAGTCTTGTCAGTGAGAACGAATAGAATTGTCTCTAATCGCCAGATTTTAACTATTGAATGGCTTCTCTGGCGTGATTTGCCTAGGCATGCCAGCAAGTTGGTTCGAGCCTTTGAGACGTAACTTGCCTTTCGCTCGTCGCTTCTCTTCTTCGCTCCTTCTGGCCTCGATTGGCCTTCCCTGGGGTCGCAAGGTACCTCGATTCGGCCACATAGATACCCCTGAGATTGACGTGTAACGACACGGTGCGGGGGGGCGCGCCGGGGACGCGTTCTACAATATCCGAGGTTACAAAAGGTCACGGGATCACCGAAATCCCAATTTTTCTTCCAGTCCCTGGATCCCAAGTCCTTGAATTCGAATCTTGACCTCTCCTTGTCCTCTCCTCACCCAACCCAGCACACACACCGCGGCATCGCTTTCATCAAAACAGCGTCCTTAACCCTCACTCACGCCATCCTCCATTCCACATTCGCTTTTCGAGCTCGTACATAATAACGAAGACTCGTCCTCGCAATCTCTCATTTCATCAACCCTCACGAACCCCGACTCCACAAAACAACACGCATATAAATATGGTCTCTGCACTTTGGAAGGCCGCTGGTGATGGTGACGTGAGCAGAGTTCAGGAGATGCTCAAGGAGGCCACCAACGTCGACATTGAACTCAAAGGCGCGTCTTCTGGCCGTTTTATCGCCTTTGTGTCCCGTTCTGTACTGATTGCAGCCCATTCCAAAATTTCTGGCTCGACCGCAATGCCCATCCGTTACATGGGATGATTGAAATTGCCATTGCAATGTCCCTTCCCACGAACGAACGGCACCGCGGTGCACGCGACAAATATCTCTCCTCACAGATCACACCGGCGTCACACCCCTCATCCAGGCGGTTCGCAACGGTCATGGTGACATCGTCAAGGAACTCTTGGCGCATGGTGAGTGACCTGAAGCGGCAGCAGTGAACGGCTAGCCGCATCGGCAGTAACTGTTTTGAGCTCTTTCCGCCTGACTTCGCAACCAATACGTATACGTGTTTTTGGCTGACGAAAACCTCTCCCGGCTACGGCTATTTTGTTCATCTCCTTCTCTAGGTGCGGATCCTGCGAATAGCTCGAGCCAAGGTCGTCCCGAGACCTATACTCAAGACGAGGGCATCCTAGAAGCGCTCAGACGAAGCGCCGAAAGTCGACCGCCCGTCGCCACAGATGGCACTCATCAAAATTCCAGCCCGGCTCCTCCTCAGCATGACGGCAGTCTACCACAACAACAACCTCAAAATGGGTATCCCACCGATCCGGCAGCTGCCGCCGCATACGAACACGCTATGCGCTCGGCAGGCTATTGGTACATGCCTCCTCCCAATGGGATATATGCGCCCTATGGATACATGGCGCCTCCGCCGCCGGAACATATGATGCAAGCATATTATGGCGCGCCTCCCACGATGCAGAATCAGCCTCCTCCACCTCAGCAGCAGCATTCCCCGAACATGTCGCGTAATCCAGACCGACAAGAGAGCAACGGGTCGAATGGGCACGGTTCGTTACCCCCAGCGGAAGTAGCCAAAGTGATCCCATGCCGGTGCGTGCCCCCAGGCTGTTGTGTTTTCCCCAGATTTTTTTTTTTTTTTTTTTTTTTTTTTTTTTGCTTCGGTTTCTTGATACTCACGTTTCATCTCTCTCCCAGGTACTTCCCGATGTGCAAGTACGGCTCAGACTGTATGTTTGCCCACCCACAGGTGCCGTACTTTAACGGACATACGACCTCCCCGCAGATACCTTACCCTCCTCCCACTGGATACGACGCGCACGTTCAGCCCATGCATTACTCCCCTCCGAACGGCTATTACGGCGTGCCCCCCACACCTCAGCAATACACTCAAAGCCCCAATGGTCTCCCCACTGGCGCTCCCCAACCACATAGTCCCGTTCAACACACCACTTCTCATGCACCTTCACCTCATGCACCCCCTTACATCCCTCAATCCGAACAACAACAATCACAGCAGCAGCAGCAACCTCTCCCACAATACGCTTATCTGCCTCCTACTCCGCAACAGAACGGCGGCGTCGTCTCGCACGTCCCGTTGAGTCCTGTAGCATCATATCATCCTGGAGCAGTCATGTCTTATCCAGCTCAGTCCAGCTCACCCGTGCACCATCGTCCGGTATCACAGTCGAACGGATATGTTCAGCAACAATCGATGGTCTCTGCGCCACAGATGAATGGCCTTGATGAGAATCATGTGATGAAGCAAGCGTATGAAGAAGGTGGACAAACGTCGTATTATGGCAATAATGGTGGAAGGGGAGAACACAACGGCGCGCCCAGGCGAGGTGGGGGTGGAGTTAGAAGGATGAACGGACGGAACCCGCCACCGCCGTGCTTGTTCTTCCCTGCTGGGAAGTGCAAGAATGGGTATGTGTGGTCATTCTATCATTATACACAATTGTGGCTTTGCTAATATGTAATGCGCTTCATTCAGAGACAACTGTCGCTTCCCCCATATTCGGCCAGAGGACGATCCAGATGCGTTCCCTGAAGGATTCCCTCCGACTACGTATCCTCAACGTGCTCGATCGAAACAATCAGGAGGTCACTACTCCACCAGAACCTTCCCTCCCCGTGAGGTAAGTCGTGCTCCCAGTTCCATCACTTGGCGATTAGACCTTCCTTGGTATACTTTTCTGACTTTTGAACCTCGTCGAACTGCTTTTCTTAGGACCTGCCCAATGGAGACCCCAACGGCCACGTCCCACGTCCATTCATGAATGGAAACGGTCACGTTCCCCACATGAATGGATTCAGGAAGAATAGCTCTCCCGATCACACCAACGACAACCACCAAAACAGATTCGGAACCGGTCACAACGGCCGTCACCACAACGGCAACAACACTCATCACACCAACGGTACGAACAACGGTCTCAGACTCGACAAGGTCAACGGTGTGAATGGTGGCGTTGGGAGGAACAACGGGCATGGGCATGGAACGAGCGCCACTGCTTCGTCTTCCCCTGTTCGAGAGGTCGTTCTGACCCCTGCGGACTTTCCGTCGTTGAAGGGTTCGACGGAACCCACGCCCACGCCCACGACCCCGAATACCCCCAACGGCCTGGGTGGTGGATTGACCGCCGCTCAGGTCTTGAAGGGGAATGCTGCAGCCAGGGCCAAGTTGTTGAATGGAGGTGGGGAGGCGAAAGCATCTGCGGATGAGATGCACCTTCAGGAGGCTATGGCCAAGGTCTCGCTCGAAAGTCATAGTCATAGTGAACACGGCAAGGTGGGGAAGAGTCCTCCATGATTCTTCCTTTCATCGCCGTGGCTAATTATTCTCTCTCCAAAAAAATTCCCCCTAGGTGCCCAGTGCCATTATGACTAACGGTCACAGCAATGGGGTTGAGACCCCTTGCCCGCCTACGCCACAGTTCCCTTCGATTGCAACGCCTCTCCCTTCTCAGCCTATCGCTGCAGCTTGAATTGACGCAAACGTTTACCATATCGCCACGGATGCCGCGTTCCAGGCCGTTTAGATTCGAGCTGCGCATGCCTTACTTTGACCCCGATCGGTCACTCGCTTTTAGCGCTCTGATACTCCGACTCTCGTTCACCACCACTGACGGTTTGTTATCTATTTTTGCTTGATCTCATTCTTATCCATTTTTTCTGTAGTGCCTCTTCTCGTCGCTTTCTCTCTCTCCGTCTCTCCATCTCCATCTTTCTCGTATACCTGTGGACCACTCCTGACTTGTCCTGACTCTAGCGCTCGCTTTTCCTCTCCTCTTGCCTTCGTCCGACTGTCTAGATGCACACGTCTAATCTGTTCCTGTCTAACTCTTGATACCCCATAGAGTTGACCCTCTCTATCGGACTGATTCATTTCCTCTCATCTCTCAACCGTCTGTTGTCCTTTTCTTCTTCTTTTGGTCTCTCGGGTGCTCATTTTTCTATACATGTACGCCTTTGATTTTGATTTCCTTCCCCTTCTGCTTGGCCCCGATTTGCTATCCCTTACCTTGACTGGCTCTCTTTCCATGATTTGGTAGTTATCGGCTTCTTTGCGATCCGTTTTGGTAATTCCATGTATTTGCTTGTAGATGCTGGCGTTGATGGAGCCGGACTTGCGGCACACCTGTAATATCCCAGTCCCGGACTTACCCGACATCGTTCCTGTTGCTTCCCGATACGCATTTGATCTGCAATGATCATGACCCATGAGCTCCTTACTGAACGATTCTGCTTTGCTTGGCGTGGATGGGATCCGAGCATAACTCGGACGTCGGATGCGCCCAAAAAGTGGTTGGTTCCGGTGTCACGATTCCGTCCGGAATCATATAGTGGCTTTGAGATACGACCAAGTTCTCCCAGTCAAATTTTCACTCTAGTCTGCCCTATGGTTCCCATCCTTTTCTCTTCTCTGCCTCGTCACCAAGCGCCATGACACAAATTGCCCGGCCGCGTGTCTCACTCGCCATTGTTGTACTTCTCTTCGGCACCTTCTTCCTCGTTCTGCATATATTCACAGAGGACCCCCACCTCGACAAGCACTCTAATAGTTATCAAACAGATGCGCGTGCAATCCGCAAGGGTGCTACTGCCACGGATGGAAGCCTCTTCCATATCCCTTGGCACTTCCCTTCCAACCCCTTCCGGACGTACATCACTCCAAAAGGTGCCAACTTGACGCAGCGTCACCCACCACGCCGCCACGTTGCGATTGCAACCGACTTTGGTCCGCATTTTGAGGTGTATATGACCGTCGCGTGGACGATGACCAAGATGCTCACTGGACCAACCGAGTCCGTCCATCTGTATATAAACGGTTTGGGCGAGAATTACGGCGAGATCGTGGAGCGCAGTGGCATGTATAACTTGACAGCAGGAGGCAGTCAACAAGGTCTGAAAAAGCCCGAGGCGCTCGTGGGGGACGTCCTGTCAAATACATTGTTCGATGACGATGGAGACATTGGCGCTCAAATCGATATGGTCGTCCTTGGAACGTGCGAGGTAGAGTGGGTCGCGATCTCTTCATCATGACCTCGGCTCAATTACTCACGACCTTTGTGTCTTTCAGTATGAAAAGGTGGTCCGCTGACCTCTTGAAGATTTGGGAGGCCCGACCAGCGGGCCAAAAATTCCAGCTTGTCTGTATTGTACACAACGGCGGGGATCGTGGTTGGATGAGCGAATATGCTATCGAATGGGTCGCGAGAGATGCCCTCCGGCTCCTTCCTATGTCAGAGCAGTAAGTCGCCATCCATCCCTCTTACAATCTTCGGTGACACTACAAAGATTCTAACGCAGTCGCTCTGCCTAGTATCACCTCGAGATTCGTCCGGGAATTACGTGGACTTGCGGATTGGACGGCAGAGCCATTTTATTCGTCCCTTTTCGAATACGTGAAAGTTGATGTGCATTACTGCATCGCGCCACTACCACCGTTGCCGAGCTCGAAGCACATGTTCCCTGGGAAGAACGGCCTAGCTAATGCGGCGATTTTGGGGAACCTACAACAAGGTAGACGTAACTACGATGGCACCTTCGAGGATTTGACCAAGAGCTTGACAGGTTAGCGGAAGTCGCGTCATTATGGCATGAAATTAAAACCGCTAATCAATTCCGTGGCTTAGAGGACGCACCGGCCTGGGGTTACTTGCCGAAGCTTTCGGCCGGAGGATCGTTCGAGCCCGACTCTTCCAGTGGCTTGACACCCTTCAAGCTCCATCTCATCGGCGGCGGATCACATCCCATCCCTGAGGTGCTGAAGAACGTCGTCACACACCACAAGTCACTCGTGCGTTTCTTCACAAGATCAAATGCTCTGCCTCGACTCATTTATGAAATCATCTGTGCACTGTAACAGCCATACCCTGAGTACTACGCACTCGTTCAAAGCATGGATGTCATTCTACCTGCCTTTGCAGAAGGTGGAGGAGGGTGTGAGCGTTTCCTTTTCAGTTGAAGTGGCTCATCCACTTCCCTTAGTTGGTCACTAAACACCCCATAATTTCTCCCCACTCTTCAAAAGACTTCGAATCACAAGGCTCTTCGGCGATCCACGCGTTCGTCATGAGCAACGTTCCTATGCTCGCCACCCGCCGCCTGCGTGACGCTTACAGATACGTTGACGATGATCGAATCGTCATCCCAAGACCAATGGCTGTCACAGAGATGCAAGCGATATTAGCTTTGAGGACCAGTATGTGCAATGTCTCCACACCTCAGTTTCACCACAGATTGATCACGACCACAAAATCGTTAGATTCAGCGAAAAACATCCCGAATCCACACAACTCGACGCGCCTCGCGCGCGACCTGGACCAGATGATCAGCTTGGGTTGGAGACGTCCCATGTCGAATTTCATGGAAGTCAAGACGCGGCTGTGGGACAAGAACGAGGAAGTGGTGTGGAGACTCATGAGAGACTTATGAAGGGTATACGAGCTATATTGAGTTCACCAAACTTTCCCACAGACCTACGACCTGATGATAGTGATGCAAATAGAAACTCCTCTAAGCTTGTGTCGGATTTAAACGGACGTATTGTGGGCAGAAGAAGCCACGACGGAGATAAGCGCTGTCAACAAACATTGCGCTCCTTTCATCTATCAATGTGGGGCTTCGCATGGTCGGGTAAATATTGGCTTCCCTTGAGATGATAGTGATCTCTATCTACCGTACCCCCAATCTACTTCCAAAGAAGATGCCTTCAAGCATTCTTGTAATCACGTCCAACCCCCAATTCTCGAATTCCCAAGGAGTTCACTCGACGACTTGGACTGTATGAGACCTATCCGGATCCAGCACCCTCGGCGAGATCTTTCAGCATCACGCCACGTACAGCTCCTCCCACCTCCGAGTCGTTTGGGAAGATCAAGACGCGCCTGGAGATGTCAAACGTAGCGGTTTGACCTATGCAAACTGGTGGAGATGCTTGCAGCGCGCTGCCAAGTTCGTAATAGATCGCTTTGGTCTTCAGTCTGGTGCGAGCGAGCCCATCGCCATCGGTATTCTTACCAATATGGATCCAATCACGTACGCCGTCCTCCCCGAAGCGATCATCTACCTTGGTTACACTGCGTTCCCCATTTCCACTCGCAACTCCACAGTTGCTATTGCTCACAGTCAGACCCAATGCAACCGTCTCTTCTTTTGCGGTAGCGAACTGGTAATCGTCATTGTTGACGCTGCATGTGAGGAGATTAACATGGAGGACTTGGATGGAAAGGCACTTCATCTTTGAGGAGCGCCGAGTTTTGAGATATCGCTCCTAGCGTATAGCTCGAGCGCGAGCGACAAAGACAACAAGGAAATTAAACACTTAGCCCCACTTAGGAAATCGAGCACAAAGGAGCCTGCGATTATCCTCTACTCTTCTGGTGAGTCGCCGCCCGGAAACTTGTAACGCAATCACGCAATCACTGATGCATATAAAATCTTCCTTGCATCTAACTTAGATTCAACGAGCTTATATAAGCCGATCAGGCTGTCGCATGAGAGCTGCGTTCAGACGTTACTGCGCCCAGTCTGGTACGGCGAAGGGGGTGTGTGTGGTCAACGTGATACCAAAGTGACAGGTGACTGGACCCCACCAATCGTCTAGAGTAGTCAGATGACCAGATGAGAAAGGGTGAGTCGAATGCGCGATTCACGCCTCATCATTATGAGTGACTAGGATTTTGAATCCATCTAACGTTAGCCTATTTCGTAGCCGCCGCAGAGGATGCCTCCGCCATTTTGGAACTTCTTCACGCTTCATTTCAGATTCTCAATATCAGCCCCCCCCCCCCCCCCCGGATCCTGCAGCAGGTTATCCGTCATGCGATCAATCCCTCTCTTTGATCATCCTGTGATGCTCTTTATTGAGTAGGTCGGCAGGTTCAACAGCACGGTGGAAGCCACGATAGCCCTCCGACCTAATCCAGCGGTGGCGCTCATAGAATTTAAAAAGGCGCATGAGCTTGAACTTCAAGGATTCGGTGGCAGCTGCTGGACATCGGGAGCTGGCGGACTTGCGGGATTTGACACCGAGTCATCGAAGCCTGAGCCGCGCGGGTTTCTTACAATCACACCCAAATCAACATTTCCGCAATCATGAGTACGTGAAAGGAAGGGCAGAAGGCAGCTTACAGACCTGCCAACATTCCCAAGGGAACTGTTCGATCCGCATGCTATACACTGCCCTTTAAGCTGCCACAACTTTGTTTCCGTGGGTGTCAACGTGTGGAAGTCATAGCTAGACCCAGCTGGTATCAGCCTATCGTCAGCAGGTGCATTGGGTTATTTGATCACCTGATGTTCATCGTGGATCCCTAATTCGCCAAACGCAACGCCATGGGTCGTGTCACAGGGTCGATGTTGAGGGTGAAGTCGAACGAATCGGGCACGAGTGATGCTTTCGCTGTGCATTTTTGCACTAGAATGATCGCGAGGTGTACTTATTGACAATGTCGTATGCAGACTTCCGGCCCCCAGGTGAGCACGGTACACAGCCCGGCCATTGCCTCGCGCCTGGCGTTCGTACGTCACCCAGCCCCATTTCATCATTATTGTATGCAGTCAGTTGACTCGCCGGCTATGTGATTCGCAACTCTTACGAGCAAATTTGGCCTGGCCTCATCAATCCAACGTGGGGTAGGCTATTTTTGGCATGTGGCGCCTCTCACTTCCAATATAAACAGCATTCAGTATACCGGTGGTGGGTAGGCGGGAAATCCCGTGTGGTAAGCGAGGACTTTCACGCCCAAGGTGCGTGTTGAACACACTTTTCTAGGTTAATCGTTTGAGATTTCTCGAACTTGATGATGGCAGCCCTAAGCGTGTAGCCTACGCCGAAGAATTCCCTCAGCATCTAGCAGCGGAGTGCCCAACAACAAGAGTTACCTACTTCCACTGACATAGAAGGTACTTGGCTAGGGCGGGTTTCTGAAACTCAGAACTCAACTTCTAGAACCCTCCCCTATCCAACTCTTGCTCCGACTACGGACTCACTGCCTGCCTTATCGAGGGATATCTTCTCGTGAGCATGCTGTCCAAAATGAGATTGAACGGCTAATAAAGGGGTTTAGCGCCTATGTGGAAAAGAGGCACGGAAGAAGCGCGGAAGCTCGGAAGTGGGAGCTCAGTCGCTCATGAACTCTACGCAGCTTGGCTGTGTTTTATGAGCCTCCCTCCCCACATTGATGGGGTACAAATCATCAGCCTATCAGCCAAAACGCCAGTCCACTTTCAAACGAGATGTCCTCCTCTAACGCTTCATCCTCTCAATTCCCGAATCCACAAGGGCTTCACTCAAAAACCTGGACTGCACCGGATCTATCCGGATCCAGCACCCTTGGCGAAATCTTTCAGCATCACGCCACGTACAGCTCCTCCCACCTCCGAGTCGTTTGGGAAGATCAAGACGCGCCTGGAGATGTCAAACGTAGCGGTTTGACCTATGCAAATTGGTGGAGAGGCTTGCAGCGCGCTGCCAAGTTCGTAATAGGTCGCTTTGGTCTCCAGCCTGGTGCGAGCGAGCCCATCGCCATCGGTATCTTCGCCACTATAGATACCGTCACGTACGCAGCCCTCGTCGAGGCGATCGTCCTCCTCGGACACACTGCGTTCCCTATTTCCTCCCGCAACTCTGTAGCCGCCGTTGTCCACCTTCTCAACCAAACCAAGTGCAGCCATCTCCTGTTCTGTGGTGGCGAGCCGATAGTCGCGGTCGTAAATGCAGTGAGTAAAGAGATGAATGGGAAGGCATCCGATGGAAAAGCGGTCCAAGTCCGGGAAGCACCGAGTTTTGAGATGTTGTTCCCCATGTATGGTCCGAGCGGTAAAGACGACGGCGAGACGAACGTGGCTCCACTCAGGAAATCGAGCGCGAAGGAGCCTGCGATTATCCTTCACTCTTCTGGTGAGCGAATAACTTGGAGCTTGTTACGCCATCACACGATTTCTGATTCGGATCTTTAACGCATGCGTTTCAGGCTCGACGAGCTTCCCCAAGCCGATCAAGCTATCACACGAGGGTTGCGTTCAGTCGCTAATGACCCTAATTTGGTATGGCGAAGGCGAAGTGTGCGGTAGAGGTGAGTCCCAGTATTGAGACATTCAGCTTTCCCTGTCAGGTATCTGAATCGGTGCCCCACCATTTTCCTTGCAGTCTATGGAGCATTCTCGCTTCCACAGTTCCACCTCATGGGTCTTTTCGGAATGATTTGCGGCCCCCACGGATCAGGCTTCATCCCAAGTCTATTCAAGCCAGGCGGTCCGCCGCCCACCATCTCTCCTGAAGCCGTGCTCCGAGGACTCAAGGCAACAAGATCCGACATAGTCCTTGCTGTTCCAAGCTTTTACGAGGTGAGTAGATTAGAGTGAGATTAAGCGCCTGGATCTACCTACTAACCCGTTCGTTCACAGACGTGGGCCGAAGACGAGGAAACCATGAAGTACCTTGCGACCCTAGCATCCGCGGTAGGCCCGGCAGATTCAATTTTCTGCAGAAGAGTCCACCCTGACACATTTTTGTCCGATTTAGATGTATGGAGGTGGGCCATTGGCCGAGTACGCCGGCAAAGCCCTCGTCTCGCGAGGCGTCAAACTCACGAGTCACTACGGAGCAACCGAGATTGGCATCATCACTTATGGGGGTATCTTCAAAGAGTACTCAGGCTGTTTTGACTGGATGACCTTCTCTAAGATGTCGAGTCGTCGTCTCATACCTCAAGAGCCCCTCGGTGGTGAGAAGGGTACCTATGAGTTGGTCATTGTGGTGAGTGTGCCTCTGCATTCCTTGATGTTATTATGTTTATTAATTAAAAAGATTAACGCATGTATCACACTTCTGTATAGGCCAACGATCACTACAAACCTGCGGTCTCTACAATAGATGGGGAACACGCGTTTGAGACGCGCGATCTCATCATCCTTCGTAAGTTCTCAAGTCTTCTCAGAGATAATGTTTACCAAGCATCTCTCCCGTTTCTGCTCCCAGATCCAGATAATGATAACCTCTTCAAGATCATAGGCCGTGTAGATGACCAGCTCATGCTCTCGACTGGTGAAAAGGTAATAGTTGTGAAAAGTCATGGTTATAGTCGAGTCTAAGTGATCTTGTACGCATGACAGACCAACCCAGGCCCCATCGAGAACATCCTCGTCTCCTCCCCACTGATTCAACAAGCAGTGATGTTTGGCCGAGGGAGAAATCAGAACGGCGTTATCTTGAAACCGAGCGAGGGACACGAAATTGACCCTAATGATGAGAAGCAGCTTTCAGAGTTCCGGTCGGCTGTTTGGTACGTTCCGGTCGAAAGATGTTGATACCCTCTGAGCTACAAGCTTACCTCGCCTTCGCTCTTTGACAGGGACAAAGTTGAAGAAGCTAATCGATTTGCACCACAGCACTCCCATCTATTCAAAGAGGCACGTCCCCTATATATATATAGATAGATAGATAGATTGACAAAGCCATCATTCATACTAAGCTGATCTCACCCATTTGTTTTTCTCATTTACCACTCAGATGATTCTTGTCACTGCACCTGGTAAACCCCTCCCCTTGACCCCGAAAGGAACGGTGATGCGAAAGGGAGCCCTGGTGCTATACGAACCTGAAATCGAAGCCTGCTACACGGCGGTCGAGCATGCGTCCAACGTAGGGAGTGACGTCGAATTACCAGCAGACTAGAGTCAACGAGAGACGTTGTTGTTCGTTCAAAAGCTTGTGCGCAAAGTTCTAGAGCGGGAGAACATCCCAGCGGATGAGGATGATCTCTTTCAGAATGGACTTGACTCGTAAGCACTTATTTTTCCATCATCTCCATTAGTCTGCTGATCCGTTGTACGCTCTATCAATATAGACTGCGAGCGACATACTTGCGCAACTCGCTCACGGCCGCTCTACGTACTGCGCAAAACCCAAAGGGCGCGCGACTGCCGTCCAACTTCGTCTTCCAACATCCTACTATCGCCTCCATATCACAGACTATCTCTTCTCTCGCTTCGTCGTTGTCTGGAGAAACGGAAGCAATGCCAGAAGAGTCCATTGTGTCACACGTCCAGGAAATGGAGGCTGCCGTCAAGAAGTACACAGCCAACTTACCGGTTCACAAGCCGGATGACGCATACCCAGCGCCAAAGTCAGATGAAGAGGTCGTGGTCTTAACGGGCTCGACTGGTGGACTTGGGGCTCATTTCCTCGCGGAGCTGATTAATATGCCGTCGGTCGTCAAGGTCTACGCTCTCAACAGGAGGTCTAGGACGTCGCTTTTGGAAAGACAGACATCAGTCCTGGTTGAGAGATTGGGAGACAAGGCGAAGGCCGCGGAGGTGATGAAAAGCCCGAAGCTCCATCTGGTGGAGGCCACACTTGAACAGGACGATCTGGGCATTAGCTCCGAGTTGCTCGAGGAGGTACGCAATCTGCACCTAGGTTTTCAACAATACAGCATCCTTTAAACTGACCGTCGTGCTGCTCGAAGATTCGTACTTCAACAACATTGATTGTTCACAACGCTTGGCGTCTAGACTTCAACCTCTCACTTGCCTCTTTCAAACCCCAGCTTGACTCCGTGGCGACGCTCGTTCGCCTAGCCCTTCGATCACCCTATCGAACGCCACCACGTATTCTATCCACGTCCTCTATTTCTACGGTATCCAACTGGTCGTCCCCACAGCTAGTTCCAGAAGAGGCTGTCGACCTGCGTTGCGCTGCGGGCCTTGGATACGGCGAGAGCAAGGCGGTGGCGGGAAAAGTGCTTGAGATCGTTGCTGCACAAACGCCAGTCAAGAGTACTGTTTTCCGGATCGGGCAGCTCTCGGGATCAAGCCAAAGTGGTGCTTGGGCGACAAGTGACTGGGTCCCGCTGATTGTCAAGGGTAGTCAAGTGATCGGCGCGATTCCAGATGGGAAAGGGGTGAGTTGGACGAGCAATATGCAGGGTTACTATGGGCTACTGACATCCCGGTGCTGTGTTCGCCTAGCCGATTGCTTGGCTAGCCATGGACGAAGCCGCCTCTGCCATTTTGGATCTTCGTCACTCTTCATCTCCAGTACATAACATCGTCCACCCGTACCCGACAGAATGGTCTTCAGTCATGCGATCAATCTCCTCATTCCTCAATCTTCCTGTGATACCCTTCGGCGAGTGGGTTGGCAAGCTCGACAGCACGGCGGAGGATCCCAAAGCTCTCGAGTCTAATCCAGCACTTGCGCTCCTGGACTTCTACAAGCGTATGAGCTTAAGCTTCGAGAGTCCCGCGGCGGATGGCGTACAGAGGGAGGCTGGTGGACTTCCGAGACTTGACGTCACCAAGTCAACAAGGGAGAGCCGAAGCCTTAGAGAGGCGCCAGTTACAACCAAGGAAGATGTCGGACGTTGGATTGCATACTGGAAAACAAGAGGCTTCATTGACGGAACCACTCCTCCACTTGCTGTTGCTGTTCCTTTTCCACTTCTATCCCATGTATTCCGCTTCATCCCCAGTCTGTTGGCTATTCTGACCTCCGGGATCATAGGCCTCTACCGTCGTGTTTCATTTTCCAATAAGTCTCGAAGCTTGTAATGCCTGTTTAGTTCCTCCTGTCTCATTCTAATTTTTGAGCCGCTCTTTATACTTGGCTTTTGGCGGTGAACCAGCACGCAAAGTCCTATGCATGTACTTGTGTGACTTTGAATATATATCAGTGGCACATGTCAGAAGTTGGCCAGCTCCTTTCAGCATTTGCGAGTCGACCCTTCGATTCGAGCGTAATGACATATTCCCGCCTTCGAGTTGTCGTGGCTTTCTGTTACTTGTATTAGACATCAGCGGCCTTGGGGTGTGTGATCCCCACGAAAGGCACTTACAAGCCCATGTAGACCTGGCTTACGTCAAGATGTTTTCGTAAACCTAGCAAACTATCCCCTTTACCGACCTCTATTTCCGCCATGTCGAATCGCTTTGTTGTTGGTGGACGGACAAACAAACGCGAGGAGGCCATCCATAACCTAGAAGTGTGTGATCTTATGGCTTGAGTCCTGTAATTTGCCAAATCACCTGATGTTCATTGTGGACACCCAGCTCGCCAGACGCCAACGCCTGCTACCAGTACAATGTTGGGAGAAACAATGGGTTGCGCCACAGGGAGCGCTCCCCGGATCTACGTACAAAGTGCTGAAGTGGGTCAAGACTGACAAGGTTCAGGTTAGTTACCGAGTCGCTTCTCGTTGCGACGCGACGTCAGCCTAATAGCTACACCCTTGCGCATCATGGAATAGGAATTCAGCGACGATGAGGTGGTTGGTGATACAAAAGAGCAGTTGGCTCCTGAGAGGGATGAGATTGAAGCACTGGAGGGCGCCGCGGACCAAGAGATTGAAGAGCTGGAAGCAGCGGACCGCGGTGGAGCGCCTGATGAGGTCGGAAACGACTCTCGGGCCATGTCCGAGGACGCCCCTGGTGGTTCTTCCAAGCTCAAGGTCGAAGCTCCAAACGGCTCGACAGCTGTCAGCGGCGCGGTCACGCCGCTCGACGCAACAGATATGCCGTCAGTTCCTGGCATATCCCTCCTCCCACCTTCTCCTGGTCAAGCTACGGTCACCCTGGACCCCTTACCGGCTGTTGCATCTGGAGTCAACACTCCTTCACCTTCACCTGGACCGACACCGACGAGTGAAGCGGCAAGTTCAAACGTTGCGATGGATGTGACGGCAAGCACCATAGGACAGTCGTGGTCTGCAGAATGAGGAGCCCACAATATACCTAGCCGCTCATGCGGCATATACGCACACTGTAGGCAGTGTGTTACATTCGCATTATGAGATACTTTATGCTGCAACTACGTCATGCTGGCTCTATAAGGGTATCCTCCTCCACTTGGTGGCAATCGATCGCTCAGAGGGCATTCTATCCTTCAAGTGTAATGGTGGTGCCGCCCACTGAGTTTTCCTGTGTATCCTTAGGTCCATCCTGTCCCGTCGTCTCTGTCATCTCCTCAGGATCTGCGGGTTTTATCGACGGTTTCGTTGCCTCAGCGTAGTTCTCCTACAGATCAAGCATTAGCCAAGTTATACTAATTTACCTTATCTAAATCATACAGTGAAACCACAACTCACGTAAAAGTTCTCCTCTGGACCATCACCTCCTGTGCCTCTTCCGGGTCCGCTCCAAAAGTGGAAGGCTTGACTATGAACTCCATAAGATGCCGGCACGACTTCCAAAAGATCCCCGCGAGCGATCTCTACAGCTGGAACCTCATGTGCAGGCAGCCCCATGAGGTAAGCGAGGAGGCATCGAATGACAGATGCATGTCCGATGATCAAGAGGTCGTCATTCTCGCGCTCGAGTTCGATGATCGTCGGCTCCAGGCGCACTAAAAAAGTACAAAGGGACGCTTTAGATGAGATGACTCGCGATCCACTGGGTATCAGCACACGCGAACATACCGGCCAGATCGTGGTAACTCTCCGCTCGAGGCGCTCGATGCGAGTACGGATCCCGTAGGAACCTCTCCCACTCATCCGGGTAGCGTTTTTGGGCCATCTCAGGTGAGAGCCCGTCCCACACACCTGGATTGATCTCACCCATGGTCGGCTTCTCGATCACGCGATATCCCATCTGGACGAATGGCCATGCCGTGTGGTACGCTCTTCGTCGAGCAGACGTCCAAACCTAAGGACGGTTGCATTCAAGTAAAGTAAGGGCGGAGTGGATACATCCTAGTCTTGTCATTGACTGGACGTACCACAAGCCGCTTGCTCTGCACGACACCCGCTTTGCTCCGCTCCTCCTGTACCTTTCGACGGCGCTCGAGCACAAAGTCCTTGAGCTTCTCGGCGTACTCTGTGCCCGCTGGTGATAAGTCAGAATCGGCTTTGAAAGAGTGCTCGATGAGAGATTGACCACTCTTTTATCGGGAGAGGAAAAAAAAACAGATTCAGGAAACGAGAACCCTCACGAATTGATAGAAGCACAGCGACTCACTCTAGCGAAGTATATGGTCCTGTATTTATTGTGTATGTTCATAAGGAAGAATATGATACGTGATTGAAGATAGCCCTGGATGGCGTTGATAAGGATCTTCTCGCCGACCTGAAGGGATAAGGGCGGAGGGCTGGGTAGTTCGGATTATATTCGATTCGAGTCAGGAGAAAGCTCACATTGATAATCTTGATATACGGCCACTTGAGCTCTGTTAGAGGTTCGTACTGTGCCTCGTGAGTCTTGATACGGCCCCAATAATCTGCCACCGCCTTCTCTGGATCCCAGCCTTTGTACTAGATTTCGAGAGGGCAGATTAATGGGGAGGCCCAGATGGCGTTTTTAAGTCAATCACTGACATCAGGAGATGAGATCTTGACACTTCGTATATTTGCCTCCACGATCTCATCGTTATCACAGGATGATTCTGTCTCCATAAATCGACCGTTAGATGCTCTCGTACGCAATCCCCTATACATAAAAAAGTGACTTGCCCAAGAAGATGACGTGAACCCCAGCTGCTTCGAATTTCTCAGCTACTTCATTCCTGCTCTCCTTGGTTCCGTTGTTAGCATCGTAGATTGCGACTTGACCTCGTTGCTTGTTGAAGTAGTTGAGGATGTTGGCCTCGCAGCCGTCTTTCACCTTCTTCCGTAACGCGTGCGTTTCCGGACTTTTCACTCCTACAAAGGGAACCTTTTCAAGCTTCTCATCACACCGTAGAAAAATCCATTCGATCTCCAACCATGTTTGAAGTAATCTTCAGGGATGTCCTGTGCGCCTCCGATGACTCTCCGTCGATAGTCACCTAATGAGAAGACCTGCGTCGTCACACCCATCCAATGCAAATAACGTTCCAGAGCTCGCGATATGTGCGTTTTTCCCCGGGCTGGCAAACCTATAGCATGCGTGGGGTTCTGATATGTGAATGGATTCCGCGTTTTTGGGTCGTTCGATCGGCTCACCATACCTACACAGATGATGATGATCTTTCCTGCGTGGAAGAGGCGTCCGGAATCTGTGGTATAAAGTGGTGCGGCCATTTGGGTTGGACGGTGGGCGAGTCAGGGTGAGAGGAGGACGGCGACGGCGTGTGGGAGAATCAGGTCAACGGTGTTGACGCTGAATTCCAGACGATGAATTTCCGGACGATCTCAATAACGCTCTCAGTTCAACTATGCACCAATTTAATATTCGTCATTCTTGGTAGCTTTGCAGAAGACAACCTTACTGGCCTGTAGGGTAGGACCCCGATGGTGGGTGACCTGGATCTCTAGCGATTTCCATGCGTCCCGGGCCTGTCAACCGATCCATCCATCCCATCCACTCCTTCGTACATTCTCATCCACTACATTGGAAATCTCACCAACCTTTGAGTGATTCCGAACTTGACAGCTTTCAATCCCAACCAGTACCAAAAATGAGGCACCAACAGATGTTGAGATCCAGATCGGGTGCGTCATGGAGGGAGAAGACAAGTCGCTTCGCGCGGCACCTTTCACATGCTCTCTTCTGTCTGAAGTCTGTCCCCTTTCTCTGTTCTCTCCTTCTTCAAATCTTCATAACCGAGCATAGGTTTCATTGACATTGCCACGGTGTAATGACCCTATCGACGACAACTGCCGCTTTCACAATCACACCCAGTAAGCCAACCACGCTGAACTCAGCAGTATCTGTATCCGCCATGTCGCCGATCACCTGTCATACTTTCAACAGTTGTCATCGTTACGTTTTTCAAGCATTTACGGAGGAAACTGATCAAGAGGAACATCAAAAATAAGGACGACACTGAGGCCGTCGATGACCTCCTCTTTGAAGAGTGCGTCATAATCCAGCTCAAAGACAACGTCTCCAGGCACAAATGCCAAGCTGACCCTGGCTCGCTCCATCTTCCCTTTTAGGGCATTCCACATTGTCAAAGCATTCCTTGAACTCGCAACTCGAAATACCGTGGACGAACTCCAGGCGTTCACGAACACTTATGTCCCGCCTCCATATTGGGCAGAGATCGTCGCTTGCACAATACCACTCGAGTGTTGCAATAAATCAGCAGATGTCCTGATCGACTGGTTCGGCCAGGAACAGTTGAATAACTTAGTCGGTGGTGAACGCTGGTGGCAGGTCCGGGGGTTAAGGGGCGTTCAAGGAGAGTGGATAGCGATGAAGCGTGATTGGGCTCAACTGCGCCAGGCGGAAAAGCAGGGGATGCGGCCAGAGAAAGGCCACGGCTACGCGAGCAATGTCTACTCGGACAGGCTAAACGAGCTTGAAAGTGTCCTTGTGAGTCTCGCAATCGAATTCCTGTTGCGATCGTATGCTCAAATATTGCTGCATTATCTAGTTCTATATCACTGGCGGGGTCAGTTGAGACAATGCAATGTAGACATGCACCCAACGCATACATGTACTAACTTTGACTTTAGGGCTTCTACTTTGGCAGCATCAGTGCGTACCTTTCCTTGATATAGGGTACGGGAAATTGACCAACGGAGCCTTAACAGATACACACCGATACCAGATCATCAGGCTAGGTAAGATGCACAGAGTCTTCTCACACTTGGAATCACATTGACGTTTGCTTCGTAGCACGTAAACTTGGTGGCCGTGCGTTTGCTGTCAATTATCGGTGAGCCTATCAACTTCTATTCAAGGAACGTACTTGTACTAAACAATCACGTGTGTTAGGAAAGCGCCACAATACCCATGTACGAGTTCATTGTCGCAATTTTGCTGGTCGAACGGCTGACTTTCTTTCTTTGCCGCCAAAGGGCCTTGCCCACTTCAAGATGTTCTCGCAGCGTGTGAGATGGACACTCACTGCTCTCGCGCCACCGCAATTGACTAGCTATCTTACATACAGATCTTTACCTCATCAAACCACCGCCTGGAGCTCCTCATACTGCGATTGACCCGAAGCGGCTCGTCGTGGCCGGAGATTCCGCTGGAGGAAATCTAGCACTCTCATTGCTCGTCTTACTTCGAGACATGGGTCTCCCAATGCCGGCCGGCGCCGTGCTCATCTCGCCATGGGTTGATCTCACCCATTCCTTCCCTTCCATCATGAGCAACACCGGGACCGACATAATCCCACCACATGGCTTTTGTCATAAGCCATCTACGATGTGGCCTGTCCCGACCACAGGACCGCGGGCGGTCAAGGTCTCAGATATCCCTCGGGCAAAATCGGAGAGGGGTACGAGATCGGAGAAGAAGCAGGAGCAGCCACTACGCGCTAAAAATAGTGACAGCCCGGAAGCAGTTCCCGATCCCAAGGCCCAGGATTTCAGTGCCAGGGGAGGGTCATCGGTACCTCCGAAACATTCGACTGTCATTGATGTCGATGGAGAAGGACCACACGTCACGATGAACAAGGTCGACGGTAAAGTCATTGACCCGCAGAAGCTTCAGGTCGAGGTTGACGGAGAGGCAATGGAGATCCAGTCCCAAATTCAGCTATACGCAACGAATCTGTGAGTGTGGCTGGCTGTAGACCTGCTGGAGTATTACGGCTGAACCTTTTATATGATATCCGGCTAGTCAAGTCACTCATCCACTCGTCTCTCCTTTGCTAAACTCTTCGCTGGGGGGTCTCTGCCCCCTCTACATCTTGGCCGGAAATCACGAGGTTCTGAGAGACGAGGTCGTGAACCTCGCTCACCGTGCGGCTGATCCACAACGCTTCCCCCTTCGGGATGGCTTAATGAATACGCCCAGGCAGATTGAGAACGCACAGAAATACACACAGGGAACACAGGTTCGAGAAGTCCCTCTCTGGATTGCGGTGCACACGGTTCATGAACCCCTCTCAATTAGGTTCACTTCCAACTCTTCGATGACATGTGCCATGTTTTAACTGTGTTTAGCTTCACAACATCGGTGCGTGATAAAACAGATTATTTGAATCACATACATATCCACACACTTTTCCGTCGTGTCACCCTTTATAGGCCAATTTTGCATATAGAGGGATCGCTAGGTTTGCGAAACGTGTAATAGAGTTGTCTGTCAAGGAGGTCACGATGGATCCGTTCCCTGAACGGGATCGGCGTCCACCAATTACATCCGAACATTCTTCCCTCCAAGAAACCCCCGCAGGTCTTGACGAAGTCCACAAACCTTCGGCTGAGGATGGTGCGCATGTAGGGCGGACACGGCTCAAGGACTGCGACAAGTTGACGGTTGATGATGTTAAGCTGACACGAGGGGCGGGTGGGACGAGCGCGCAGGTCAGGTCACATTTGAATGAAGTGTCATACCTGAACCGCTCGCTAAGGCTTCTTTCTTCAGGGTGGAAAGCACGAGGTGGACACCATCAGAATACTTTGCGAACGAGTGAGCATTCACGGCAAAATCCGACCGCTCGAGTGCGACGAAGAGATCGAAGCGTTGCGAATGGATCATGAAAAGATGGGGATAATCAAAGAAGCTCCCGTCAAACGATGGCTAGAAGGGCAGGGCGAGGCGGATCGGACGTGGAAGCACGCCGGAAAGAGCGTCGAGCAGAACCGTTTGTTATTTGAAGCGAAAGCTATACAGCTCATTAGCAACGCAAGGAAGAAGGGTCTCCTCGATCATGACGGCAGACCGGTCTGGGACTTCTCGGGGACTGGAGATGGCCAAGTGCACGACAAGGGGCCCGAAGGGACGCCAGACGGGTTCTACACCGACTCTCGTAAGAGGTGGTGCCCCCTTGATCTCGAAGGGGAAAGGCCATCACCAACTGCGATCGCAGGTAGAAGGGACACGGTAAGCTTCATTGTTGTCGTCACTCTATTATCGGCATTGCGCGATCTGATCGCACCCTGCACACCCGCAGCCAGACGCACTCGCGCTTCTGAGGGCAACCTTCGCTCCATCGCCAGCCCCCGCACATCCGGAGAAGGATAAACACAAAGATAGGATCATGTCACCCTGTGAACAGCAGCGCGTGTCCAACATGATTCCCAGCAGCCACGGTGTCCGCATGTGGTCGGCCTTGATGAGGTCCGTACAATCGGCTCCGCGTTTTGCTTGGTCACAGAATTATAATTTTAGTGGAGGCTTGACATGTCCTCTCTGAAATTTTAGCAATTTCATGAAGACGAACCTCAAACAGAAGGCTGCTCGTCCCATAGTTCCCAGCGAGGGTGATCGTAGCGATGGCAGTGACGACGATTCCGGTCACAACAGCCCATAAATGCAACACGCAAAACACATATTTACACATGCCACAGCTCTCCACTCAGCTCGCTATTGCATTCGTTACGCCACCATTATGGACATTATAGACAGGAGCGGATTGGGATCCTCCATCATCGCGTACATATATTCAGGTCCTGTATGGCACTCCCTTATAAGAATCTATATGATAGATGCATTGGGCATGCGGTAGAGCTGAGTAGGGTGAGCGAAGCGTGAGGCGCACAGGGATCGCCGTGGAGTCGAGTTGTGCTTGAAAGATGCGGGTGAAAGTTC
>WSTV01000105.1:32296-54695 GCA_019632285.1 Tulasnella sp. 332
TGAAGAGTAATCGTAGGCTCCTTCGGTCTCGATTTTCTGAGTGCAGTCACACATGCGTGTCCAGCGTCCTCGTTGTCTCTGCCACTTGGACCGTGTCTAGGGAACAACATCTCAAAACTAGGAGCTGCCCAGACCTGGAGCGCCTTTTTCATCAAATGCCTTCCACTTACTCACTGCGTTGACGATGCCTGTTATTGGCTCGCCACCACAAAACAGGAGATGACAGCATCTGGTCTCGCTCAGAAGGTGGGCGACGGCAGCTGCGGAGTTGCGGGAGGAAATGTGAAACGCAGTGTGTCCGAGGTAAATGATGGCCTCAATAAGAACGGCGTATGTGACGGTATCCACTGTGGCGAAGATATCAATGGTCACGGGTTCGGTTGTACCAGGCTCGAGATCAAAGCGGCCTATTACAAACTTGGCAGCGCCTTGTAAGTCTATTCACCAGTTTGCGCCAGACAAGCCGCCACGTTTTGTCATCTCTAGGGGCGTCTTGATCTTCCCAAACAACTCTGGGGTTGGGGGGGCTGTGCGCGGCGTGATGTTGGAGGATCTCGCCCAGGGTGCTGGATCCAGATAGGCCTGGTGCAGTCCAGGTTTCTGAGTGAAGCCCTCGATGATCCAGGAATTGGGAGTTTCGATAATATCTCTTGGTAGGTGGAAATCTTGAAGAAGACATCTCAATTGTGAGGAGCTGCAGTCGGGAATGATAATAGCTGCTTTGTACCCCGGATACTGAGATAGGTTAGGTGGAGACTGTGGCCGCTCCATGATCCCGGCGCTGTCAATGCTGTGCAGTCGGCCGAGCATCTGTTCGTCGATGACGCCAACTTGGTATTCCAAGTGAGGATTTAAAGTAAAGAAACCCACCAAAAGCCCTTCACAGGCAGCTCAATCTATTCGACAACCTAGTTTCCCGAACTGTCCTTAAATGGGACCCTGCCCCTTGATTCGATTAGACAGAGCCTTGACGCCCGACCTTGCCTTGGGAGTAGCATCGCGCAGAGGTGATATTGCCAGAACTAATTAGAGGCGAGTGATAGTAGCCGCAAGCCCCCCGCGCGAGGCAAGAAGAAGCACTCACTGCGGGGTTTGAATGTAAAAAAAGACACCGCCGTCGTGGTGGCCGGTGCAGCGTCGTTGTCGCTGGTATTGTCGGAGCTGCTTGCACTCTGGCACTGTTTGGTCGGTCGCGAGATTAAAATGTTTGTGAGACAGGAGAGTTCTCCGTGGCTCTAGTCTTCTGGGTCTCGGAGGTTGGAAACCAGATTGCCGAATAGATTGACCCCTTTGGGCCTGCCGTCGGACTGAACGGAGGTGGATCGGAAGGACACTCGTGGCTAGGAGTTCAACTTGCGTTGTATTTAGCGTAGCATTCGGGGCTAAAAACGTCAAGCTTCTCGTTTAGGAACACATCATCATGTCGGCTGGTCTTAAAATCACCTGAAACAGCCTGACACGGAAAAGGCCAGGGTAAATGCGGTGAAAAAAGGTTTTCTGGAAGTCCCAAGCATCGCACCCGCATAGTTGTCAGAAGTGTGGTCAAGTCTCTAGACTCGGTGGCATACGGTGGTAGTGTGCATCCCCCATTATCTCCGTTCCTAGCCGCGACCCTGCAGGGTAACACTTAAGTTCCGCTATATGGCCACCAAGTCCTTGCAATACTAGCGTTCTAGTGTTGGATACGATGTACACTATATGTTCGGATAAGGATAGTAATAAATACAGTAAAACGATGTATATCTCCCCAAAGTCCATTTCTGAACCTGCGAAGCCTGTTCTTTCCAAACCGTTGTCACGCTTTCCTAGCATTCACCAGAGCCATGAGGATGATCTTCCAAGCCAACTGGAGGCACTTCCAGAACTCTTCATCTGCCAAGCCCACTTTACAGGCGTTGGAGTATACACCATAGACAATCCGAGCTCGTCGCATGAGCTCCATTGCTGAAAGCTGTGATAACCTAGCAGGAGCGTTACGGTGGCCTTTGGTCCAAGCTAGTAAAGATGTCACGAGGAGCGGCTTCGAGTGAGTATAGATGTAATCCCGGATGATGATGAAGGTTTCCGGTGAAGGGAGCCGAAGCGGGATGATTGGGAGCGCGCGTAGAGGGGATGAGGTTGGGTAGTCGCGGGGGAGGGATGGAATCGTAGAGCAGAAGGAGATCAAGGGCATGGTATGACATGGTATCAGGCTCTTAACCTCATTGTTATAATTTTGTATGCAGAGGATATGGGAGGGCGCGATGGCCGACAGAGATTGATTTGTAAGTTTGAGATCGACGGGAGTTTCCACGGAACTAGGCAGGGCCATCGTGAATTCAACCCTGCACTTGGCGAGACCTTCGAGCATTCTAAATACACAGTAGCACCTATTAGAATGTTCTGAAGCCGGGCGTGAGATCTAATAGCGGGCGAACCTGTGCTGCATCGCTTCGGAACCCAAGTCGGCCACTATGGCGGACAAGGGCAGTCCCTCATACTGTGGCGCGGAGACGACCACTCCTGCTAGGTCTACCAGAGGTATATTCGGTTTTGATAACTGTCCGCTCCATCGGGACTTCTCCCTAGACCTCAGAGAGTCAAGGGAATCGGGGCGACGGGGAAGGCGAGCTTGGTGTGGTCGAGTGGGCCCAACTACAGGTTGGAGGCCGAAGGAGAGGGCGTCGAAGGAGGTCAATAGGGTTGCTTCCATTCCACGAGCCATTTTGATAGGGCGAGAAGTTGGGGCGGTGAGAGGTGGTAAAGGAGATGACTAGTGGCATGGTGGCGGTTCATCCAGCGGGTTTATGTAGTGGAGGTTGGTGTCAAGTCACCATCCACGAGAGAACTAAAGAGGAGGTTGATGGAGGTTGGAAGCCTAGAGAACAAGGCCCCGAAAGTATGGCAATCGTGAACATTATTCTCAAGCGTTGTTCTCATTGCGTCGGGTGCACGTCTGCTGATGTCAGCAAGGGTGCTCCTAGGACAACCTCCCACTTTCGGCCACTTCCAGTGAACTTTGAGGCCCAAGGGCTTGATGAAGAAAGGAGAGACGAAATAGGGGGATCCATTGAGCTTTCTGGTATCTGTAGAATGGGCCTCTCTCGCTCCTCTCTCAGAACCGTTGCGATACGGCTTTGACTTTCAGTTGACATTCATTGTTTCAAGACCTGGTACAATCATTGGCGCACTCAATCATCCACGAGGATGTTTAAGCTAAACAGCTTCGATCTTCTTCGCGTACAATGCCTCAAGAGTTACGACGTCTTCCAAAATCCACCGGCTTTGCAATGCCTGGTCGATCGTCATGCGCATCGTCGGGTCCGGATGGAGAAGCTTTAAAATCATCAGCATTGCTAGAGATGTCAATGGCTGCTTCAGTCGAGATTCAAATTATAAGAACCCAGGTGGATGTCACATCGCGCACCAGGTCGTCGCCGTGCCCAACCCGCCCATTGAAACCGTATCTGCCCATTCGCGATCCTCTCCTTGATGACTTGTTCACTGAGCGTCCTCTCGAATTGTGCTTTATCACCATCCTCGTAGTCGTCGAGGTTGGATCCACGGCAATCCTGTAGTACGCAGCCAGAGGAACGGGCCTTGCGAGTGTTCGCTGGACTGGTGACACCACTACCACCCGAAGCTGGGCTATCACTTGCATTCAAAAAGGAAGAATCGCGAGAGGTACGGCGGATGCGCTTTCGGGATGGGAGCCGTTGGCCACGGTCACAGTCGTCCACGACAACCAGACGAGGATGCTGCTGGTCTTGTTGCTCCGGCCCAGGTTCGTCATCGTCATGCGAGCGGTAGTCGAAAGGATGCAACCCACTATCGAATATAATGAGGCGTGTATCAGCTGTCACTTGTCGAAATCTGGATCGAAAGGGCGAGCGTTGCCAATACGACAGTTTCCATCCTAACAAACTCCTCTCCGCAAGGAAGTGGGGCCAATCCTACCTAATCATAAAACATAGGCAGCATCCGAGACTCCAGCAGTCGAACATGGCTCCCAAGTAGCCCTGTGGCTGTTGCGGCAAGTTGGAACCGCGGGAGAGGTACATGCCACCGAGACTTTCGGGAGGGACGTAGGACACTGTCCCGCAGATGCTCGTTGTTCGCTCGGAGGATTTATCGCGTGCAAAGCCAAAGTCTGCGAGCATGACACGAGGATAAGGGCCAGGAGCTTGAAGGAGCACGTTCTCAGGCTGGAGCATGAGCTTTGTCAGCCCTCGCGTCCCCTTTAGTTAGTCTCAAGGCTTTGCGAGGCTCGCACCTTTAGATCTCGATGACAGATATCTCGCGCGTGAAGGTACTGCTCATACGGGAAATGAGACTACTGGCTTAGGGCTTCAAGCGAAGTGGCACACACCTGTAAAGCTAGCATCAACTGGAATCCGATGTACTTTCCTTCGCCGTCAGAGACTCCGCCATGAGGGTTGGCAGCCTTACGCAGCTCTATAAACTGGAGTAGATCGCCTCCGGTACACAGTTCCAAGAAGATGTGACTTGAAAAGAAAAAGGAAGAAGGAAGAGCCATGTCAAGCAACAATATATCTCCTTTATCAGTCCACGCACGTGTCTGCGTTTAGAGCGTCGAATATCACGTCAACAATTTTATTGATATTTGGCTATTGTCTCGCGTTAGCGCCATTGCAAGACTGCTGTTGGGAGATGTGGAGAGACTGACATGAGCTAGATCACGTAGTATCGCCACCTCCTTTCGTACGCTCATCTTGACGGCAGTGGAAGATTGCGATGTCTGAACTGTCTTACAAGCGAGCTGTCTATGATGGGTCCGGTCGATGGCGAGCCTGACCTTCCCGAAAGCGCCTGTCCCGAGAGTCTGGTTGCTGACGAGGTAGTTTCCGAATTGCTTTCGATTCACGTGGGCAAAAAGGCAGAATCATTAGCGAGAAAAATGAGATGCTCGAGCATTACGCTTTCAGTTTACACACCTTGTACTTCACCGACGTGACGTCCGGACGCTCATGTGGGGCCTGTTGCGAGAGCTGGATGTTCGTATCGAATTTGTGTCTGATGCAAACTCGGAATGCTGTAAGTAGTCGCAATAATCAACAACTAAGCGCAAAATGAAAGAAGGTGCGACTGACTCTGTGATTGTGGAATCTGCAAAAGGTCGCCATCCGCGACGATAATGGCAGTTTTGTGTACCAAGTGGTCATTCCACAGAGTGCCATTCCGGGAAAAGTCCTTGTGGTGGTTCAAAGGCGATAAGTCTCCAGTCAACTCCTATTCATAGGGGGCACAAAGGCTTACCTAGCGAGCGTAGGCAAGGAAAGACGGATTTTAGGCCATTGTCCCTCGTATGTGCAACACGCCCAGCAACGCGGACATACCTGACAACTTAAGAAGGTGCCGCCAGAAGGGGACTGCGTAGCATAGATGTTGAAGTGAAGCTTGGATACCACTGTATCCTGAATCATGTATGTGCTGTGACCCAAAAAGAAAAAGCTGAGTGAGCGTCTAGCCCTCAGGGTCTTGGTCAAAACAAACCAGTTATGCCGACCAACAGTGACGGGACGATCAAGCGCAACGTAGATTTCTGACACAAAAATGGACGTCATGTTTGAGTCTCACGACACACCACGAATGTGCATGCACCTTCAGGAATACCGAGCGCGTTACGCGTTACGAGTTTTGCGTGACAGTCCTGAAGCTCTGGAAGGACTATAGATGATAGTGTCCAGTCGGCATGTCCTTTAAAGTCTTCAAGACATCTACGTTTTTTCGGAGGAGGCTTCGGCATGTACTGAGATGCCTTGATAGGTGGCAAAAAGGACATTGACGGGGATGGGGAAACACGAAGTCCGGAGAGCAAACTCTAGCTTGCGCTTGTTTGCATTTTGGAACAATGCCCGCCCGCAACAACAACCCCTTGAATCGGGTTCCCTGAGTCGGGGGCGCAGGACAATGATCTTTGGTATCTGGCTCGCGATTGGTCGGCTTCAACTCTTCATCACAGGGAACCCCACTTCACGACTTCATCAAAGGCGAGCTGTGTCGATGTAGTCTTGACACCTCCTCCTGGATACTTAATCTGCTCAGCGAGATTATCTGAATGGCCCAACTCGCCTCCCAGTCGAGTCCTCCACCTGCTTTAAACCCTCATCTATTCCTCCCCTCCAATCACAATCTCAATGGCAGTTTCCAGCGACATCTCCGCCTTTGGCCTCCGCCGTCCGACCACCGCTCGCCACTCTCGTCGACATGCAACCTTGCTCTCTCGTCGTCCGATCTCCTCTTGCGCACAGTCCATTGCAACTACTCAGAGATCAGTCTCGCTACTTGCTCGAGACATCAAGAAGCCTGCCTGCTTGCAGCCCATCGACCTCACTGCCATCGAAAGCGCCGCGCCGCAATTTAAGGGGTTGGATGTGGCCACCATCACAAACATGTGGGCTTCTTCGGAAACCCAGTCCAGGTTAGCAATTGACATTCCATGAATCTTGCGAGTCACGATTCTGACGACTATGATCATCTATCAGGATGATCGAGGGGCTCAGCAAATCCTCCGTCACCCTCTGCACAGGTAGCGTCAAGCTGGAGCTTAGGGATGCCACAGCCTCCGCCATCCCGCCCACACACCTCCTATCCCTGCGAAATGGTGATGGATCCATCGCGTCTCTACTCCCATGCCACTCACTCCCACTCCTCCTCACCTGCGCTTCCCTACCACCCGCCATGGCCAGCAGCTCATCTGGAACGCTATCAGTGATCGATCTAAACCTCCCTTCGCCCTCTACTCTCCACATCATCCGAGACTACGCGTACACTCGCTGCCGCCGATCACTCCTGGCCGCCCTCCTGCCTATGAACACTGGGCGTGTCCCTCCAACGCCTGAAGCGATGGCCGCCTCCCTCGCAGCTTTGTCGGTTTTGGAGCTGTCCGCTCGATCTAAAGCGGTATATGGGGTGTATCTGAACGCATGCAGAATAGGAATGGTCGATGAAGAGTTCTGGAAGAGCCTACGTCTGTCATGGAGCATCCTATTGATGGCTTTTGCGAGAAAGAATGCGCGGATACCTCAACGGCCACACGCTTGCTAGGACTCTCTGAAGAAATGTTCTTTTAATGTATTATTATCTAAATCTGTACTACATATGCCCTATGCAATTATGAACCTATGAAACCTATGTTCTTCAGAAACCCAAGCCCATGAAGCGATGATATGCGAGGCGCTCCACTCCCGCAGTGCCACGCCGATAGGGTCTAGTGGTGCCTAAATCGCGGAGCGGCGCGTTTCGACGGTGACCGACGACCACTTTACACCTTCACTACCTACCCGACCCTTTTCGCCGACCATATTCTTCATTCTAACCCTTTATCTATACATCTAATAGCACCATCACCACATATCATTATGCCAGCTCTAGACCGTACTACCGAATTTCGAGCGTGTGTGGAGTCCATATCCAAACGCAGCGCATCCATACCCACCCCCAACACAGAACAAAAACAACGGCTGCTCCCCAATGGCGTCGCGAAAGGGAAGAGCGAGTTTGCGAGTATGGCTTCTGGGATAGGGAAGGACATCACCAATACCACCGTCAAGCTCGGAAAGTTGGCGCAGTGTGAGTTCCATCGAGCGCGCATGCGTGGAGCCTTCTAACTCCGAAGCGCTAAAGAGAGAATCGGCGTTTTGCACAGTGGCCAAGAGGAAGACTCTTTTCGACGATCGGCCGGTAGAGATCAGCGTCAGTGTCGTAGATTGAACGACGTCCTCGTAACGGAGCTGATTGTCGTCTTTTGTGATACTTAGGAGTTGACCTTTATCATCAAGCAAGACATCGCCCATATCAACAAATCCATCGCCGCCTTACAAGCCTACACCAAATCCCGAAACGTTTCTGCATCCGGGTCCAAGCAAGTGGAAGAGCACAACAACAATGTCGTTATGCTGTTGCAAAGCAAACTGGCGTCGACCAGCATGACTTTCAAGGATGTCTTGGAAGTGCGAACACAAGTGAGCAAGACGAATGCCCCACATCTCGCAAGTCCCCATCGCCTGATCTTTGACATTGCTTTCACCGCACAGAATATGAAGGAGTCGAAAGACCGGACGGAGCAGTTCGTCTCCACGGCTTCCGCGGCAACACAAGCACCGGCTTCGAGTATGTATCCCCTGCCTCACCCACAGCCTCAACGCAAGTAAGGGGAGGTCTGACCCGCTGTGTCTTCTCGCAGATTCGTTGCTATACCCCGGTCGACGTCAACAAGCCGATGGAGACTCCTCCGCTTCACCCTTCCGACCCTCTTCTCGAGCCTCCTCAAATTCAAAGGGCAAAGGGCGGGCCGTCGACTCTGACTTACTTGCGTTGGATATGACATCTGTGGAGGAAGGAATGGGAGGTGGGGTCAATGGGCACGCGAACGGCGGTGGTCTGATGCAGATGCAGCTTGTTGAACAACAGGTGCGCTTCGGTCTGTTTTTTTTTCTTTCTTTTTTCACTGTGCCTTTGGAAATGCTAAGCAAAACTTGCGAATGGCAGGACACTTACATTCAATCCAGGTCAACTGCGATCGAGTCCATCGAGTCCACAATCGCCGAGCTTGGACAGATCTTCACGCAGCTAGCGCAAATGGTAGCTGAACAACGGGAAACCGTCCAACGGATTGATGCGGATACCATCGACATTGCGAACAACGTTAGTGGAGCACAGAGGGAGCTCTTGAAGTACTATGCAGGGATAGCGAGCAATCGGTGGCTGATGCTCAAGGTGTTTGGGGTGTTGATTGTGTTTGTGAGTGGAATGCATTCTATTCCACATCTCTGGAGAGGTTCTTTTGCTGACAAGAACTCTTTCACACTCTTTCATCTTGTCAGTTTTTGGTGTTCATTCTCGTGTCGTGATGGACACCGGTATTCGAGGCTTCCCCATACCTTTTGCCTGTTACCCGTACTCTTTCACGGACGATTTCTCTTTTTCTCTCTTTTTTGTTTTTTGTTTTTAATTATTCTGCTCTTTCTAGATTTCTCACTGCAAGAGTTTAATGATATATTCTCGTACGTATTTATTGCTGCTGCGAAGTCGTGCAACTGGGTTTGCATGACGTCACAACTGCAATGCATCACTGGCCAAAACACTGCTACCGCAATCGGCTTGTTGGACTTGTATGACACCCTGAGGCGGGAGCAGTATTGGTGCAAGTATACGTGTTTTCAAAGGATACTACCCTACTAAAAGCATTTTGATAAAGGGAAAGCGGAGTACACATACAAAAATCCAAAGTTTCCAAAGGAAAACGGCCCAACAACCAGAGCCTCGACATTTTTTAGTTCGAAGAAAGGGAAGAAAGTGTCCAATGAACCCCAGTATGGAATTAAAAGAATCCCTTCCTTAGAGCACCGCGGACCACACACCAACGCAGAGGAATGTTACGAGCAGGCTCGTGCTATCCAATCCAATGTTGCTGGTGGCATCGCTCTTCGAAGTGGTGCTTGGGCTAGCGCTCGTGGCAGTCCCCGTCGAGGCCGCGGTAGTTGCAGTAGATCCTGAAGCCGCCGTGGTGGATGACGATACTGATGCTATCGAGTACAGGTTGTTCTGTATTTTGGTCCAGGTCGTGCTCGATCCGGTGCCGGGAGATGTCTGGTTCACGGGCAGGTAGTATACTTCTCCGCTCGGCGTCAGTTGAACGAGGGCGGTATTGGACCCGGCGAAGGATGATACACCCGAGGATGGTGGAGCGGGAGGCGGGCTCAACTGTGCCGTGGTGTTATGCTTTTCAGGGAAGAAAAGTCAGAAATAGTCCCCAGGGACGACTTGTAAAACGGAAAACGGATTTAAAAAAAATTAAAAATTAAAAAAGACTCACGACAACGTCTACGATGTACGTTCCTGACCCGTCGGAAGGGAAGAATGCGAACTCCACTGGTGCCATCAAACTTGGCGTAGATGGCGTGGCGGGCTCCCAGATCGTCGCCGTCTTGCCTCGAGTGGCGGGGAACACGTTTCCGCTGGATGGAGTGTAATCCTGGGAGGCAGGCTGGAAGTAGGCGACTTATCGCAGAAAATTGACCAAGAAGATTACTCCCTTGCTGAGTTCATAGTTCATTTATTTTTAAGCTCACAGTGAATCACGAAGATGTCAGCGGCTCCGGCAGGGTTTCCTGGCACGTCGAGGAAGTATATGTGGTTGTTGGCGAAGCCCATAGTGGGCGTGTACCCTGTCGTGGTGAAGCCCGCGGATTCATCCGCCACCCATGATAGCTGTCCGCTCACAGCCGCATTCTGATTAGACATGTCTAGCTGATAGATGGTATCGCCTTGAAGACCATCTGTGGAGATGCAGATCCAGTTGGACAACAGTGGGGGACGTGACCTAAGATCAGCCCAGGCACCGATCACTAGGTATAAACAAAGACGCATCATTACTTACAAAACACATTTGTGTCATGGTCGAGGATAGCAGTGATGGAAGTTGGATCGACACCGGCTTTGACGTTGACGCTTTGTATGCTCCAGGTCTTGGTGTCCGCATCGAAGATGTGGACGCTGGTTGGGTCGGATGAGTCTCCGTCAATCACGTAGATTGCGTTAAAGAATTGTGCAAGGAAGCACTGGGTGTTGTTCCCATTAAAGGGAGGCGCGTTGGTTGACGATGTGGTGGTGACATTACCACCTGGTTGGGTTGAGTTGATGAGTGCAGCTCTCAACATATCAGGCAAGCTTGTGGTACATACCGCCAGACCCCCAACCGTCTTGCGTTCCGAAACTCCAATCGTGCTGTCCCTGCACACCGAACGCGTACAAGTTCCAGTTTGCATCGAACGAGATGCAGGGCAAAGCCAGAACTGATGTTGCACTCAAAAACAGGCCCAAGATGAATGGGCCAAGGATGCGCATTTTGTGGATCGTGGAAGTTACAAGAAGAAGTAGCAAAAGGCGAGTAGATGATATGAGTACTACAAGGCGGTTACAAAGCTGGTGGCAAGGGGAACCAACTGGTTGAGGCGGCCGAGCCAGTTCGTATGCAAACCAAATGATCTCACAAATACTGGTGCCTAGTGTGCACGCTCAGGATGCGGAACGTGACCTCCCTGCGGATCACTCAACATCACAGCCAACAGCAGCAGCTACGAAGAGAAGCCCACCATGACCTCCCATAACCAAGTACGGCCTACGATGAAGCTGAGTCTCACAAGCCTGCTGACCGTCATGCCCCGTATAGACCGCCAATCCCACATACGCCCCCGTACCCTACAGTCCCTTGGGATATCGAAGCTTCCGGTGAGCCCCGTCACATCCACCCTGACCGGATTCGACGGATTTGACGCTCGCTTTATGTTGTTATGCATGTGCATCTGGCAGAGAGTTCTATCCATTCTATCTCGGTGAACATTCTCACCCGGTGTGCCGTCGGTTGCATTTCGTGGGCACGACGATTGGCATCGTGTGCCAACTTCGGGTCCTCCTCTCCATCATCCCATCCATCCTACTTCACGTCAAGGGGGGTCGGTTCTCAGCCAAGCTTGCAAGACTGAGGCTGGATGGAGGTCGGAAGTCTCAGCTCAGACTCGCTATCTTCGCCCTATTACAGGCCTACGTCTGGTCTTGGACCGGCCACTTCTTCTTGTACGTGACTCGTATTGGCACGCACCTGGTTATGCCACATTTGCTGAACTATGCTCGCTTTAGTGAGGGTAACAAGCCTGCCGCCTTCGCTCACCCTTTCTATTCACTTCTGGGTGATCTCACCTTTTGGAAAGAGGTAATCATGACATGGCACGCTCTATCTATATCACTAACCTAGCCTTGATAGGTCATGCTTGTGCAAAGAGATCTTTGATGACCCATGGCAGTCTCCTCTGCCATTGACGAGCGGAGACTAAACTTGTTTTCTACTGTTATCATTCACATTCTATACTCAAAGTTGAAACTGAATAGCCATTCAGTGCTTGTGCGACTTGTTCACCATCCTGGACCAAGCTCGCTCGTACTGCACCGGCGGCTTCACGGTCACACCCAACTCCTGCGCAGCATAAAGAGGCCAATCCGCTCGCCGAAGGAGCTCTCTGGCCAAGAATATGACATCGCACTGTCCCTTCTGCAAAATCTCCTCCGCTTGTTGAGGCGTCGTGATCAATCCGACGGCGCCTGTGGTGATGTCGTCGTCTTTCAAAGCCTCGGCGAACGGAACCTATATAAGAAACACGTCCTCAATAAATATCTAGCCACATCGAGGACTTCCCGTGTAGGATTCACCTGGTATGATGGCCCGACAGGGATCTTCTGGCCGACAAAGTTGCCGCCAGAGCTGGTGTCGATCAGATCGGCGCCGAGCTTGACCAACTCCTTTGCGAGGATCCGCGTCTGTTCGATCCCCCACGACTTCCATTCCTGCGTCTCCACATCTCGCTCTTCAGGCGCCCAATCGGTTGCAGAAAGCCTAACGAACAAAGGCTTTTCATCTCCCCAGGCTTTCCGCACCAGCTCCGTCACTTCCAGGGCGAACCGCATACGGTTCTCCAAGGATCCACCGTACTGGTCCGTACGGTGGTTGGACAAGGGAGAGAGGAAAGAATGTCCCAGGTAACCGTGCGCAAAATGGAGCTCGATGAAGTCGACTAGCCACGCGAAGGCGCCTCTTAGCACGAAAATCTCATGGGAAGAGAAGACAACTCTTTTCAGACTCACATCCGATCTGTTTGCACCGTTCCACGCACTCGACGAACTTGACCTTCACATGCTCAATATTCTCCAGCGTCATCGCTTTGGGCATCGGATAGGTGTCGCTGAATGGTATCGCGCTCGGACCGTACACCTCATCGGGCCACCCGTTCTCCTCCTTCGAACAGACGGAGTTGGCATTTACTCTGTGGTGTCCGGCGATGTCCACCCCGACCCATGGTGCGTAAGTAGAAGCCTTCCGGCCTGCGTGCGCGAGCTGAAGGCCTTTTTAGTAATTCACTGAAGGTCAGGTAAAAGCGAGAACGTGCTTGGGTTTTGAGGTACTGCTGACCGATGAGTGTGCCCTGCGCATGTGCAAAGTTGACCGTGCGCTTGAGAGGTTCCATCTGCGCATCCTCCCACAGACCAGAGTCCTCGGGTGATATCCGGCCTTCGGGTACAATCGCGGTGGCTTCGACGATGATGGCCGCAACCCCTCGCACGGCAAATGCACCGAGATGCTACAATATTGTCAAACATCCGTCCCGTGTCAGCCGAAGCGCCTACCACTAGATTCAGTGTAGACGTCTGCATACTACAAAGTGCCAGTCGGTGTGTTTCCCATCTTGAGCGCAGGAGTACTGGCACATTGGAGACTACCAAAAAAAACACACACACACACACACACACACCACGTAAATCAGATTGGATGGTTAAACTTATTTTCCAAAATATAGTTTGAACGATACCACAATGATGCGATTTTTGAACTCGGTATTCCTGATCTTGATCGGCGTGAACAACTTGGGGACATACTCATTATGGATCAGATCCTTTGGGAAATCAGCGGAACCGATCTTTGGCTCGTTGTTCGGGAAATACCCAATGACTCCCGGGGCAGCTTTGTTGATTAGTGGGCGGTGTTGAATCTCTTTAGGCTTGTGGGCGGTGTCGCTGTTTAGACTCATTGTTGCGGCGTCGGGGTAGAATGGGGAACAGATGCAGGCTGGAGTGATGGTCTGAGAAAAGAGTTGATACGCTTTATATAGTTGAACATGATCAATCATTCTAGGATAGAAAGTGGAGGGTGGATGATCCGCTTCATCGATGACCGGATGACCGGTCACCGTTTCCGGACCAACAGACCCTTCATTCAGAAGCGAGCAGTGACAGCGGATTATCTATTTTGCAGACTCATATAGGTATATATGGAAGGTAGGAGCCGTAATATGACAACAAGAGACTTTTTAATAGACTGATGCAAAGTGGATAATCCTGAAATATCAACAACATCACAGACGCAGATTTACCAATGATATAAATGGGCCAGGTTACCATGCCCAGCTATTTCCAGAGAAACATTTCCAGTCGGACGACTCCTTCGTACATCTTTCTAAGGAGACCTTCTACTGCTTCTTCATCGTTTCTCACATCCAGCACTTTCAACAAAAGGAGATTGGTAATTTTAACAGCTTCAAGTCCGTCACCCGATCCGCTTCCAATTGTCCTAGTGGCGCGTGGAGCACCCGCAACCCCGGCATGGCCGAACTTGCGAGGAAGACGAAGAGTAGGTATGAGTTCATGGAGGGAAGGGAAAGTTGCGTGTTGCTCGGTACATACCCATTGCCTTGCGATATATCAATTTTCCCATCCTTGTCAGATGTCCAGAACACATACGTTCGGCAACATCGGACATCTCGACAGTGCTATCCATCCCTCCTGCTCAAACATCACATCCAGCCTTACAATTCTCAGCTTCGGGAAGTTCCAGATGTTCGGGATAAAACTCTTGGGCTTTAAGGTGTATCGTATGGAGATCTGGATATTACCCCGCCAGTACGTTGAGTAGGCTCGTCGAGGATGGACGACAAACTTGCCCCCACCGCCGAACCTCAATCTTCGTCATCGTTACGAATGGGCTGATCATGAGTTTGAGCGACC
This sequence comes from Tulasnella sp. 332, assembly GCA_019632285.1. Classification (NCBI taxonomy): domain Eukaryota; kingdom Fungi; phylum Basidiomycota; class Agaricomycetes; order Cantharellales; family Tulasnellaceae; genus Tulasnella; species Tulasnella sp. 332. Next base: position 46,850 of record WSTV01000105.1, read on the forward strand.
GTCGCTCGTCTGGATCTTCTCATGGACCACATTGCGCCGTAGCATCTTACATCCACTGGTTTCAGTGCCGGAAGGAGGAAGGGCCTAGGGTACTTCCGAGTCGACTCCTGGAGGGCTGGACGTATAGTCGACATTGGCGGGTAGGTAATCTTGATACATCTGATTCGGTCGGACCAACCCCCATCGAGAGGCATTGATATACCGCTTCTGCCACCTGATCTAAAGGTGCATTGAAGCGTTGCATTTCGTCTGGCCATCCATATTGTCATGAGGACATCAATGAGATGCTTGAAGTACGCGAAATCAAAGTATTGGGCTTTTGCGCACCCATCCTAGTCGTCGTCTGACAATCTGTCAACAGGCGGTAGGGATATCAACAGGACACCCGTTCTCCAAAAGCGTTTCAACTGCGACCTGCGACCTTTCATGACAGACCAAGGTGGTTTAGCGAGGCCCCTCCACTAACATATTCTCGAAAAATATCAAGTAGGAACCTTGGCGTCCTCAGCACAGATGCTGCTTGTGCGGTTATACCAAAGGGCAGCATTGGTCGAGTCTTTGATGAAAAGGTATTTTGAAAATGCTGTGCAGGGTAGGGGCATACCTGCTTTAGGTTACCAAGCCGACTAGGAAATGGGGATTTTGAGTGGGAGATGAGCATCCGGAAATATTCCAGTCCAACATTTACGTGGGAACAAGTCTGACAAGCACGCGTTTTTCTTCAGATTTGACGTTTCAATTCAGAAGGTAGGTCCAATTACAACAAATGAGCCCAAATGAGGACGGGAGTGGATACAGAAGACGTAAATTTGAAGAGACTACAATCTGTACCGCAGGGGAAAGCCAGGATGTATCGTGGCCTTGGTGCTACTCCAATGTCCAAGAGACCACAATACACGCCGACGTCCGCATAGGGTCCAGATGTAACGAAAAGGGGTAAAATGAATGAAAGAGTAATAACCATAGAAGGATGAATGAGGTTTTGGGGCGTTACAGATGGGTTAAAACAGAGGCGAGCGACAGGTATTCGTATGACATAGCGTAACGAGGGTCATGGGTGCCGGTTGATGGCCTAGAGGAGTGATGCTGATCATGATTGATCATCATACCGCAAGAGATCCCCAACCAGGGTACATGACACCAAGTTCGGGAGGTTTGGATGCGTGATGACGATCGTCAGAGGACAAAGGAGGGGAAAGGCAGGAATGGAGCGATGTAAAAACTTGATGCGTTGGAGGGTATCTTGAAAGTGGTGATGGCAGCGGGATACCAGAGCTCGGGGGAAGGTCTAGGTTGACCAGCCGGGATGAATGTACCCGAGAGTGACATTGGGAAAGCTATTAGCCAGGGGATTCCAAACGAGGTGTGCAGATTGTCATTAACCTTCTCCAGCGGTATTGAAGATAATGTTGCCGTTTTGATACTTACGACGACAAGGGCCTTATGAAGGGTAGAGAGGGGCCTCACAACGAAGGCGAGGGGACTGGTGAGGTTGAGTTCATGGCCAGACCTTTTTGGCCAGTGCGCTTCTTCTGCTTGGATGGCTTAGGGTGCAACTCGGGGCAGGTATCACCATGCCTTTTCAAGTTGTTGGATCTGTTGAAGCGTGTACCGCAGTGCTCGCACTTGTAGCCTGCATTGAAAGAAGAACATTTCAGACAGGCCTACAAGCCAATGTTCGAGGGGGCGAAACGCACGATATACGCCCGAGAGGCTATTTAGGTGCTGCTTGAGGAGACACGGTAAGCGTCAATATTGGTTGAACGAGTATGAAGTCGGTCGTCGCTCACCTCTACATACGTTGACTTCTTCCTTCGAAACGATGCGTTGAGCGGGCAGCGTCTACCGTTCTCGTGTACGCAGAAGTACTCCTGTAGGCCTGCGCCACACATTGGAGGATTTATGGGACGTTTGGGTCGGACAATCGGGTCCACAATCATGGCGGGGACTAGCTCGGGGCAGGGGGCGTCGATGAAGGAGACCAAGGCTCGGGGTTGTGCAATATCGTTCTTGACCACGCCCCCCTCTTCCGCCTCATTTTCTGCCACCGTGAACGGAGTCGAACTTCGATTACGGTGGGAGAAAATGCTCAGCGATCTGTCGGACTGGTCGAGAGAAGTTGTTGATTGTGTTGGAGACTGACACGCCGTGTCGCTGAAGGAGGATGGAGTGTCGTGCGCGAGTTGGGTTGTGCAGCGGAAGTTCTCGTCGACCCAGGTCACGAAGTCCTCGTACGTCATGACGACATCGTTCCAGCCGAGGCCTCCATCTGATAGTCTGACTTGCACAGGATCTCCGGGACCGATCATGGGGGGAGATTGAGCGTTAGGGACTGGCGTTCAGGGAAAGAAGCTCAATTGACGTCAGACTGTCAAGAACATCCCGTCCGATCAGCAGAGGTTTTGGCGAAGCGACAGAAGAAATACGTTGACGCACTCACAGATGTGTTTTGAAAGACACCTACGACGAAAAGAGAGCTGAACTGACAAAGGGCCTAACCAAAGGCCCAGAGCCTGCTGCCTCGCAATCGTTCAAACCTGTTATCAATTCAAGTGGAGACGGAGAGAAGGGGATAAGAGAAAGTAGAAGTTGACAGTGGGCCGGCGAACGGGGTGGAAGGAGGGGGATAAGAAGAGAAGAAGAGTATGGAACGGGGCGCGAAGCCTTCCAAGCGAATAAATAGCCCTTCCAAAAAGCAGAAAAAAATAATAACAGCCAGATATTCCAAAGCCACGTTTCCGCGGTCGGGACCGTAGGCCGCCCAATTGTACCTGGAGCGACTTTTTACGGCCAACAACAGTCAAGTTAGGACACGCGGAGACTTGGAGCAGAGCCAGGTGTCCAGGAGCGAATTCCTTTCGTACCTTTGAAAGGGGTGGTCACTGATGTCGATCCGATCTACAGCCGTCTCACCGATCTAATCAAGGCCCTCTTTACACCCGAAGAATGCACAATCGCGGCTCTCGGCCTGATCCTCTGAAAAGTCTATATCGACCATGTGCAGGACCTAGAAACCAGGTGAGCGGATTGAAACGCAGAGAGTCAGCCTTGGTGCAACGACGATGGCTAGGTGACGTCGCCAACGCATTATGACTTCTTTTAGAACTTCTATTGTTCCGTCCTGAGCGGAAAGCCGTGGAGTTTCCGGCGCTGGCACAGGGATTTGCAGGGTGGCCGTGAGATTGAAGGCCGGATTGGAAGAATCTGTGGCACATGCCAAGTTCCACATCAGTCTAGAGCGTAAAATCTGGCGTAACCATGGCCCTCGACGTCATGAACATAACCACTTACATGCCGTCCATGGATACACTTCACCAGTCTGCCAAGCGTCCATGGCTTTGGCAGAAAAGCCACCGAACCTTGCTGTTTTCTTGATCCAGTTTGATGGCGCTACCGAAAACTCGGGTCTGAACGGATTATGTCCGCGTCTGCATATGCCTGCAGCCGGGGGAGGGGGGGGGGAAGAAAGAAAGGTGCAAGATTGGAATGAGGATGAGTGGGGAAAGACACTGCTGATAATTCAGCCAGGTGTGTATACAATCACATCGATCTTGCACTTAAGTTGGATCCCAGACCTGCCCCATCCAACTAAGAGAGCCTAGCAGTGTTAACACCATCCGTGGCTCCCTCATTCGGATGTAGCTGTCTGGTATCCAAGAGCAACCAACGAGCATGATAGTGTTATCAGCTTAAACTATACACAAAGGCATTCTCTCCATCGTTGAGACGGTCCTGGGGCCGCGGTTTGGGGGAGGGCGAAGCGTCCTAGAGGTGGATAGCGGGAGAGGGATCAGCCAAGAGATGTACTCCTATCCCGCATCAACTTACTCACGAAGGAACCGGTCAGAGATCATAACGGCCATGTGTAGTGGATGTGTAACAAGATGGAAAGTAAAAGGAGCCGAAAGCTTCGTAGAGGCTCAAGAGTGAGAATTCGAATAGCAACGAGACACAAGCCACGCACCTAAGCCACAAATATCCACCTGTGGAGTGGAGGAATAAGGGTCGAACGTCAGCGATAAAGCATGGTGGTTAGCATCCGGCGACGATCGGAAGGGTGGGCCGCTCACCCTGGGCCCTGAGGACCTCGGATAACCGCCCACCTATAATTCTATGAGGATCGTCCAAAGGCAAGAAGTTGTATGAAATTGCGTCGGACGAGATCTTGATCCCGGCGATGTAATCTGTGTAAATGGGGAAAGAGTTACACTTTGATTGAGCGCAGGGAAGGATGAAGCACAATCAATTCCAAAATCCCATCCAGGGAAGCGGCAAAGTGACGAGCCTGCATCGTGGTTGGGCGATGGGTTCCGATCGTGCGGCAAGAAGACACAAGGAAAAGGGATAGGAAACAATGCTGTGCGCACTCGATCACGGAACAAACTCTGGAGTAGTCGGCCTGGAAGACGTTCCAACCCGAAATCTAAAAGCGTTGAAAGGAAAACACAGATATCTGTGTACGGCGGTTGGAGGATTTGTGGAAAGGATAGGAGAAGAACCTTTATGTGGAGAAGAATAGAAGGAGATTGGGAGGAAGACTTCTGGGGATGACTGATTGTTCAAGCCTAACTCTCGAATACTCGCGGAGCCGTCCCACAAAGTCTAACGGCTTTGTAGAAGTGATAAGAATATAATGAGGATAAAGTCAGACGTCATGTGAAGGCTTCAACACAGGAGGCTTGGAAAGTAAATAACAATCTATCCATCATGTGACCTTGTAGATCGCGACAAATAATGCTAAACGTTTTATCAAAGGTTCAATCGAAACTCAAAATAATCTTCAGGACTTCACTGGATGATCGGACCAGTGTCAACATACTTCTTGGTTGATCGCATCCTCAGCATATCTTAACTCTTGCTCAAGCTTATTTCAGCTTCGTTTCATGTTGTATGGTTTCCAGCTGCTGCTTTTGTGCCCAACGTTGCAGAGTGTGAGGAAGCCGAGGATGATTGTTGAAGCCATGTGCTCTCTGCTTCCACCCTTCATGAATTCTACCACGCCAGTGGGGCGGTCGAGAAGTTTAGCGTCCATTCGACTCTCGGCCATCGGCGAGGACCACCCTGCGATATCTAGCCCACCTGTCATCATGCCCTTCGGCCTCGGTCAGGATATATTTAACGCATCACTCTCCGGATGCCTGATTATTGCTTCGCGCCTTCTGAGCGCCGAGTACGTTGAGTCCAGCTCAATGCGTCATCAAGCAGTGACATAAAGCATCGTGCCAGTCTTAACTTGAAGCCACATTCAGAGCAGTCCATCGTCCTTTCAGATCCCCCCCTCCAACCTTCCATACAACACCCCATTGACGTGATGTCTACCACTTCTCCTATCCCCTTCGCGGTCTCAGCAGTCCTACCCTAGAGCCCCACGAATGTCACTCCCCAATTCTCACTCACTGGAAACTCTACTCCAACTGTCATCGCATGCCTAGTGAATTAAGTTTACATCCGCTCCGCATTCTGGTCTCTCTCCTCCTGAGGAAGCCTGCCTTTTCCTCACTCGTCCCAATATCGTCAGTTCTCTTGAGGCTGACCTTAACAACGTCGACGTTCCTGGCTTCAACGTCACGGCTTGTATTAGTACTTTCAAAGGAAATGATGTGATGGTCCCGAAAATCGAAGTTTCATTCGGTGGGGGTGGTAATGCGGCAGCATACTGCCCATATGGGGTGTATCAAGCATTCGATGCTGGGTATGGACCTGCTTGTTCGTCCAAAACCGGTGGACTTCTTCAAGCAACAACTGACACGGCTAGCTGTGAGTGTTGGTCATAATACTCCGATCCGTCAAAAAAAAAAAGCATACTCGCAAGCCACGTCTTGGATTGCTCCTCAGTGTCTGGTGGTTTCATCATCAACACGGCCCTGACCGTAAAATGGATACACTGACCTTCAAAAACCTCATTTCCAACAACAACCTCAACCTTTTCCGTAGGTCAGACGGCTACAGCACAAGTTGGTGGCAAGGCGAAGTTGGGCTATCCCATCACGTGCGTAAGACCGGTCCTGTTTTTCAACGGGCCTGATTTCGAATACAATACAGTGTGGGAGACATTTTCGACCTATTACAGCGCTTGATTAATCTTCAACCAATCCATCGACACGATTGCCTTCATCTGGTCTGGGGGGTTCAAGGGCAGCCATCGTTTGCAAACGGTACCACACCCATGCCTATCTCGATGACCGATGAGGTCATTTCGTATGGGATAGAAGGCAGCTTGTCGTGGAATACAACCAACGGCTCAATTCTTTAAGCCTCCAACGCCTGGGCCTTCAGTCAGCTGCACAGCACCATCCTAGGCACCAGAAAGCCATCGACTTATTTAACTTCAACCCAGGTCGCAAACCTACTATGAGTATCCTCCATTCGAGTTCGGAAGTTGGTGAGGGCGCGTCAAGTCTTTCCTCAATATGGAATTTTTGGGAACGCCTATGGATTGTGGCACACCGACCAGTGCCCCCGTCAGCGTTAACGGACACGACAGTGCAGCGCTCTGTGCAGGTACTGTGTACTCTGCCGCCAATTCATGTAGGTCAAGTCACATCCACTCGAGCTTGTGCTTCATATTGGCTCGTCGGGAATTATGTTACCTGAAATCGTCTAGGGCTCTTAGGAACCATCCACGACGGTTTCTTGGGTCAGTTCGTCAAGAGGAGCAAGACTCCTCACCCAGCCGACGAAGACAAAGTGGAACAAAAGCGGAATGCAGCTCAATTGTCTCCCAGCATCCGGGAACTTCCCGGCATATCAGCGCTCCTGAATGAGACCCTCACGACAATCCTCTACGCGTACGTAACCAACCCCTTCCATCAGATCAACGACACAAACGAGATCGATCCTGTGGTCGCGTCGCAGAAGGGATTACTTCTTGTGGACGGAAGCGAGGCTGGACAGTTAATTCAAATTTCCTCATTCCAAGTTCTACTAATCGCATTCAGACTTGCTAACCTTACAAACCACTCGCCATCTTCCCTAAGGTGAATCCTCTTTGGCCGTTGATCCAACCAGAACGCGCAGTGGACTTCATCGTTGTCACAGACAATGGCGGGGCTTAAACTATCGGTACGCACTTAGAGACCATTCACGGGTCAAAAATGAATAAGAATCCCGATGCCCAGTCCTGCTCATCTTTGGTTACTGTAAACCGGCTGGATGAACGGAGCCGGATTCTACGAGAGCTATACCTCCGCCAAAGCTGCTGGTCTGCCGTTTCCTTCGATCCCTCCGGTGGCTACGATGATCAACTTGACCCATACGAGTCGACCGGTGTGTTATGGGTGGGCCCACGCCACGGCTCCTGCACTACATGACTTTGCCTAGCCTCGCTAATACAGTGATCCTGCGGTTTGTCTGGGTGCAACGAGGCTGACGTCCCTCTAATTCTCCACCTCGTCGATTTTCCATACACCGCGTATACAAACATCGGCGTCCTCCTAACCACAATCACCAATGACCAAACATCACTCCTTACCTCGAACGGTTTGGCTTTGGTGAGCCAGGCGAACAATATGTTGAGGGCGGATTGGTTGATGTCTATCGCTTGCGGAGTGGTGCAAAGGAGTCTGATGAGACTGTGCTGGGAAGAACCGGCGGGCTGCGCGCAGTTTTGGACGGATCATTGTTGGCGAGGGGGGTTTAGATCAGATCTAGCCGGGCTTCTTGGAGCCATACTTCATCTTCGACTCGACACTGAGCTGGGCGGAATGGAATGCGACGGTGCCCTATTGAACTGGCGTTGGGTAGCTACGGCCACATCACGAGTGACAGTTATGACTTTACTGCTCTTTCGGACTTTTCGACTGTAATATTGATCGCGAACCGATTCTCATTCACTTCTTCGATATAA
>WSTV01000105.1:54898-64966 GCA_019632285.1 Tulasnella sp. 332
TGGGAATCAGTCGAAAATATCACGCATCAAGGGCAACTCCTCATGCCTGACCAGGTCTTCAGGTTCCTCCATCCAAAATCACATATCTCCGGAAACTATTTCAGCCGTCTGAGGTTAGCAAGCTCCAGCAACGGTGACTCATGTCTAAATCGTGATAGAAGGTGTCTCGCCTGCTCTTCCTCTAACTCCTCCGTCCGAACTGTCATTTATCGTGGCGTTGGCATTTTTGAGCTCGCAAGGGCGACGAGAAGGAGATACGGGTGGGTGTAACTGGTGATTTATAGGCTGACGAGGAAAGGGAAGGTAACATGGAGGAGCCCGGGCCATAGACTTCCACACCCCTTTCGCCATGTTGAAGAACGCACACAGTGCACCGGGAGCGGCATTTCCAAAGGGTGTCCCGGAAGTTCTGGTTCATGTATCCAATCATCCGAAAGGTCTCCAGCTTCACGAAGTGCGAGTAGTCCGGGTTGCGCTACTGCGACGTGAGGTCGAGGGCCTAGGTGGCTGGACATCGGTTGGGAAAAGTATAAGGAGTTGGTTCACATCCACCGGCTCTTCTCCATTGTCGACTTTGGTGTTTATCAAGGATGGGCTGGTGGCAAGAGCGAGCGTGTGTGCTCACGTATCTCGCAAATTGTCTTCGTACTCGACGATCCTCTGCCAGGTTCCAGAGTTGCACTGTACTTGAAGCCATTGCAGCCGGTTTCAAAACTTGCCCCCATACTTTGACACAAGGTTTCGACGGCCTTCAGAAGGGCTGGATTTAGCGAATCCCCAATCTTCAAGGATCAGACCTTGTGCTTAGAGTCGTCGACGAAAGCCAGCCACGCGTCCTTCGTCACTGCCGCTACAACTTTTCCTACAACCATGTCTCTATCATTAATCTGAACCTGTGCGTCGAAGGGATGTCAGAGGCCATTGGCTGACTCGAGGTGTGATATACCGTACGCGCCTCGTCCACACATAAGCTGTCTGCCAGCCCAGGTAGCCTCATTAGCGGATCCAGTAGCTTGATGGTACTCTTCCCCCTTAATGGTTTCAGAAGCCCAGCTAGACCATAGCTTGCGGACCAAAAAGATGACCTCAAGCTCTGTGACCGACATCTCCTTCAGAATGTTGTGGAGGACTTCCAGTATCGTGAGTGCAATGGTCATGGTTCGTGTCATAGTCGGTACAGAATTAGTTGCCTGAGCACACTCCTTCGTTGAAATTAAGGAACCGGATATGCGATGCGTGGCTTTTAGGACACTCATATAGCTCCAGTCTGGGATCTACGTGTGTTTAGGATGCCGACCTGTGAGACTGGACACCTAGGACTGGCTGTCAAATACTTACGGACCCAACAAACCAGGGAAAGTGAGGAATGTTTGCGCAGCGTAAAAGGGCAACAGCTGGGTAAGATCTAGTTGTTATGTTCGAGCTCATTCAATGTCGGCCTGATGCAAAGCTGGGTATATTCCCATAGACTGAACATTGAGATTTATATTGCGTCGCGTTGGTTTTGCTGCTGGTCATATTCTGCGCCATCGTCCGCGCTACCTGTATTCTGATCCAGCTCTTATCAGCTGTCACAACCGGTCAAACACTCCTTTCATTGTGTGAGTAAAATCGTTCGGAGCCAGTTACACATGCGCTGGGAGTGGATGCTAATAACTCGCCGCCTAGCAGCACTTCGATGCCAAACGTCACAAGCATTCCATCGGTTTTAATTTGTTCTGGCGTTCGGTGTCTTATTCAACACTGAAGGAGAACGAAAAGATCACACTAATAGGTACATGCTGAGGATGGCCTAATCTTTGTGCAGCTCAACTGGAATGTCTCGGGAGAACCACTTTACTGACAAGCACCCATCTCCCTTCCCCCTCTTCTTCATATCTATAACGTTCGCCTGTTCCCCTACGAATGAAAAGGCATTCTTTATGAAGACCTTCTGACTCCCTATGTTGGTCGAGAAGGCCCCAATATAGAACTTCCGAGCACCCATATAAGGGATGGCCCATTCATCGATGATCGTCCGTATGACGGCCGTCATTATCCCTCTTCCATGATGCGACGGCGCCATAAAGTCTGCCCAGTCATATTTCCATGAATTCATGAGCCAGATAGATTGGGGAGGTTGTCAACTGATGCGGAATAAGGCTCACCGCCCAATGTCCAGACAATCCGAGGGTCACCGTTCGCATAGGCGGCGTTTTCCTTGGCTTTTTGTTCTCTTTCCTGCTTATCAAGTATTTCAGGAAAGCCGGATCGGTCGATCCCGACGTCACCGATGTACACGTCGCTGCCGTCGTCTTGACGCTCGCGTATGATCCGCACGGGGCTCCCACTGATCCAATGCTTTATATTTGGGTCAGGGGTCGAATTCCACACCCCTTCCATCTCGTTAAGGATCCCTTTACACTCCTTGTTGATCTTTTCGAGCCATGTCACGCCGTCCTTGCTCGTGTATGGGAACGGGGGGGCTTGCAGCCACATATAAACCGCTGGGTCATTCATGTGACGCACGGTCGGCTCCAAGTCGTCATGACAGTTTGAGTCACCAGTCCGTAGAGCATCGTCGAATCGGGGAGGTGTGATGCGGATGCGAGGGCCGTGAGGAGCTGGTAACGGCAAGTACGGCTCGTTGGTTACTTCATCGTAAAGAAAGGGGGGCGAGTATGGCTTGAAATTGGAGGATACAAAAGTAGGTGGCATGGAAGGATTTTGTACCAGGTTTCAATCGTGGGGGAAGTTCGAAGTCATGCAGCTCCCGCGGCTTCTCCCAGGAGATCATTCAGCTGAGCTGACGCCCACCCATTTGAGTAGTCACTCGTACTGCTGTCTTCCCGTCATTGAATCATCTATTACTACCGCTAGGCTGCCTGCTCGCCAGTAGAGGACGAAAGAGGGGTAGATGGGCGGTCACCCTGCTCGATTTTCCTGCGGCTTCGACACATCTAGATAATCATCAGCCAGATGGGTGCTGCGACATTATGTGGCAAACCAATATTAGAAATTTAATGGCGGAATTAAGTCGTTTCAGGTCATATTTCGACACAGCAAAGGATGCAATTAGACAAATGTATTGTAATGCCTAGATTCTACATGCTCTCTACTCGTAGACCTTTAGCGACGCAATGTCCCACTATTCGAGAGCCCGAAAGAAGGAAATCAGTTCGCGTAGATTCAACTGACATGTCAATCTGACTCACGTATGCGTTCGCGAAAGCGGCGGGTTCGGTGTTGACGTAGTCTGAAAAAAGGACGACCACAACGTTCAGTCAAGTCGTAATATAGCAAGATCAGACGCAACGCACTGTTGCAAGTGCTTGGGCATGTCGCGGGGTAGACAGCTCCAGCCCAGTCTCCGCAAAGAGTCAAGTTAATGATAATGTTGTGAGGCCCGAAGTGGCTGGATGCGCAGTTGTTGAAAACGAAGTCCGCGGTAGGAGTTCCCCAGTTCGTAGGCGAAACTGTGGATCCGCCAGAGGTAATATCAGCTGGAATGTTGGCTTCATTCCTAGCCCAGAACCAGATCTTGATGTAGGTCGAGGTACGCTCCATCTGTTCAAAAAGACGTCGTAGGTCAGCACCCGTGTGAAAGAGTGGTGATACCGAAGATAGTTGTCCTCACCGCGTAGTATCCACCTTGAGAGGAAATGAAGGGTAGAGAGGAAGGAGCTTGGCTGGAGGTATCGATCAGCGATGATTATTATGATAACTTACCACCAACGGCATTTAAGTTAGGTCCATAACTGTTGGCCTTGGTGGTCTGAACGCCACACCCTGAGTTCCCGTTGTCCGCAGTGTTGCAATCAGTTGTGACCAAGTTCCTATTTTGGTGAAAGGACGACACGGGAAAGGTTAATTGAATAGGAGCGTACAAGCCAGGGAATGCCAGAGAGCGGAATAGACATACCCAGTCTGAGTCATGGTGTTCGCAACCATGGTGCATTCAGCAGTTGTGTGGAGGGTCGACTGGTTGGGTGAGACGTCATTGACACCCTCGATGATATCAACCTCGCCGTTGGTGGGCCAGTCGGACTCAAGCGTTGTCCAGAACGCAGGCCAAGTCGCACAGCCCTTCAGAACGATAGTAATCGTCATCAGCAGGACGATTAGGTAATTAAGCAACAGCACGAGAAGAGCGACTCACGACTGGCATGTGCCTCAGGTTTAAGACAGTGACGGCAGTGGTGTACTCTTTGTTTGATCGGATGCGGACGCTATTACGACCGGGCCCCGTAGGGAAGTTGGTGGTGTGGGTAGAATCGGCCCGGAGGATGAGGGTATCGGAGGAGGTGAAGGTCAGGTTCTGAGAAATAGCAGTGGGCTGATCGACGTAGTTAACGGCTCCGTGGGTCTTGCAAGAGCAAATAGTTCAGCCAGGGTCACTAAGCTAAATAAGGTGCCACCTACAGGGTCTGCGATGGCCTCCCAGTTGAAGCCAGTGAGGAAGCTAGGGCCGATGAAAGAGTCCGCAATGGTGTAGGTGGTCGCGGCTGCGCTGGAAGCGAGAGCACCGAGGAAGATGGCTGACTTGAACATGTTTGAGTGGAGACGAGAGAGTGGTATCGACTTGGAGTGGTAGTCAATGGGGCTTCATAGTAGCGTTCGCTCTTAACGTCTATATAGTGGATCATTCCATGCTGGCTGGCGGCGTCGATGACAGATTTCTGGCGAAAAGTCCATCAATGCCATAGGGAAGCAAACCCCTGCCCAGAGCAGCATAAACTGTTCTGCCTTAGCCGGTGGTATCCTGCGCATCAAAGAATTCCCGACAAAGAAGGATTGATTCCCGAGGTCTGAATTGGTTGAGGCAGAATGTCGTCGACTTGCCGACGCATGCGGTGGCTACAACCCACCACGCGTTCATGCCGGATGAATATTGTGTTCCAAAAATAGCTCATAATCGAGATGGAACGCCCTATTAGATCTCCAGAAGAACATGGCGAAGCGTATGGGTTCAGATTCGGTGCTCGGGAATCGGCAAGTTGAAGGAATTCGAAGCCGATGTGTGGGATCAAGCCATAGGGGGAGGCCAATATCAAAGCGCGGTCTGGCTTTCCCATGTACAACAGTTAACACCCGAGGTTGAGACGAGTTGAGCATGTACGCCACTTCTTCAAGGCCCGCATCCACAAGCAGGTAGCAGAAACACTGAACGTGCAGGATCTCCAGGCAGGGAAACTGCAAAGAGATTGGTATTGCTTGAGGCGGCGATGTATGTCCTTCGGCAACGACTTGATAGCTGTAAGTGTCGCCCAGTCTTTGAAGAGAATGTGTGCCTGATGGCCGATTTGAGCTTGTTTCCCGCCCTCAACTCCGGCTGGGGCTTTAATTGACATATGGCGTCTGCTTGTCATATGTACACATGCAATATGGAGCCGAGATCATCGGAAGCACTCGCCAGACAACCTGTCAGATGCTTCTGATGCGGTTCGACTTGTGTGAGCTGTTGGAGGCGGGATCGCGCCGAACCACGGAACACTGAAGGCGAGCTTCAAGTTTCTGAGAAATGCAGGAGAAAAATTTGCATAAAGGCTTCTATATCTTTAGAATGTCGGCGTTGTTCGGCCACTAGAGTGTTCAATTGTTGACGGTGGGGAGAGGAAGATGAACCAGAAAAGTAGTCGGTCGCTTCCCACGGCGCTAACACATTCGCCACACTCGTGATGGTGGTGCCGCCAGTCCCGGCTAGCTGCCAGCCAGGCTGGGCTGGGCCGATGGCGTGATCGGCTGGGACTGAGCCGGGGCTGACACATCAGCTCCACCCAGCGATGTCAGTCAGAGACCAGCGAGTACAATAGCACAGTTCGGGAGTAAAGTAGCTAGTTCCTGCCAGGGACGTCTCGTAAAACCAAACGATCTTAGCCATGAATGACCAGACATTTACGAACACCAACAACAATTAGCTATCTAATAGATTGATTGAGAGGCCCTCGGCGGGACTAGCATAGAATTGGACTAGGCAGCGGTAATGCCATGTTGTAAGCTCCGTACATATGTCATCTACCTCCATGGATATCCGAGGGTATTGCACAGGAGCTCTCGCTCTCTGGAGGCTGGCCAAAATACAAACCCTGAGACCCTGGGCTGGCGGGCTGGCTGGCGGCTGAGCTGCCCGTTGGTCGACTGACCCAAACTGAGTCTCAAGCTCCCAGTTCAACGGCTGAGCTAGCTGGCAGCAGCACTGATTCGCGAATCGATTATTTCTCTATTTCCTAGCAGTCTCCTTGTGTAATATGTACCTTGTCAGGTTAAGTTAGGATCATGCCATCCGTTTTCCTTTTCTCGACTCATACCATTAACGCTTGTACGGCCCAACGAAGTGCGCTACTAAGCACCATACCAAGTTTATGTATTGTATCCAGTTCTTTGTGTGTTTCTTACAAGGTGTAACAGCCGTCGTGCTGTTCAAAGCCCCTAGCCGCCCCGTGCGAAGATATCTCGGAATTTGAAATGAGATTGGAGAGTGCACGACTATCGCTCAGTGTGTTTCCCCCGATTCGCTGTCTGACCTTAAGTTAAAGACGTCAACCATTATTGGTGCTAGTGCTCACGAATACATAAAATGATTGGGAGTATCGGTTATGTGACGGGTGATATCAACGACATAGCAGACGATGGATGCATTCCATACTGGTGCATGACACTTAGAGAGTTTTATGTAGCGGCTCGTCACACTAGTTATGTCTATACCGAAACAAAAACTGTTTAATACACACTGCTATGTCTGTTGCATGTCTTACTGGGGAAGAAAGGGACATCTAAGGCAACTGATTTTTGAATTTTCAAGCTACATGTAACTCCTCATCACGAGGTAACTACTTCAACAGTTCGCTCCAGTCCATACTTTTGACGAATTCCGCCCAGGTGAACGCCATTCCCTCCAAACCCTCGGGCAATCGACTTCTGCCGATATCCAGTCCGGAAAAGTATCCTTCCTCCGCAATCACCTAAATTGAAGCCCGAGATTGTTTAGTACCCAGAGGGAGATTTGATGCAAGGGCTGAAACTTTACCGCAAACATTTCATATAGCTCCAGAGCGATACGTTCGGGTAGGCCACTTGCCACGCCCCCGGCGATGTACTGCTCTTTGGTGACCTCCAGGTACCTCATATCCTTACCAGTTACTGGATAAAGAAAGAAGGCAGTCGGAGTCAGGGCCCGAGCCCGGCACGGCAGATCAATCAAGACATACTCTCGCTCCACTCCTTCACCATTTGCGCATAAGAGATGAACTCTCCGTACGCTCCGACGTCCTTCGCGTTCGCCAAACTGGGATCCTCGATCACCTTGCGAACAAACAGCCCATAGTCACGGGCCGTATCGAGCGAGGGGACAATACAATCGGCAGACACCGGCATAACTAACGCGAACGATCCATCCTCTTGCTTCTTGGGGGAAAACAGAGGGGAAATAAAGTTCGAGTCATACAGGCCGGCTATGACGTTGACGAAGCGGGTTGGACTGGTGGATGTGGTGTGCCTTCCATACTTGGTGACTTCCGCCTTGCTGTCTAGATGATCTGCATGCATGTACTTGCCGTGGGAGACTTCAGCAGCGCTGACAAGTCCAGACCAGATAAGGAGTTTCACGCCAGCGGCTGTGGCGGCGTCGATGAGCAGTTTACCCTCGGCGGTTTCCTAGCAGGTTGGAATCGCATCAGCGTAACCGCCTTTTTTGTGACTGGCCGAGGAGGACACGTACTCTCGCCTTATCCATGTGCTCCCAGAAGTTCGTGACAGTCTGGAAGGAATAGACGATGTATAGGTCAGATAGGTGTCTCTCTGCACAAGGGGACAGCGACTCACGAAGGCAATGTCAGCTCCTTGGAAGGCCTTGTAGACGGCATCCTTGTTGTCCACCGTCAGCGAAACGACCACGATCTCAACTTTCTGCTCGGCCAAGGCTTTTGCGGCAGGTTTGCTGGGGTCGCGAGTAAATCCTTTGATACGATACGGCTTCGGCGACTCCGCAAGGCGTTTGATGACACTGCAAGCATCAGATCAATGTCATCAGCACGTCCTGGTGTAGCATGCAATACAAATTTTCTATTCACCTGCCACCTTGCATGCCGGTCGCACCGACGACCGCGATAAGTGGGGCAGAGGGGTCTTGTGAGATGGTCATATTGAGGTTTCAGTGGTAGGAATGTTAGATGATGATAGGATGATGAATTTCGTGATTTGGACCGATGGCCTCGGGTTTCTTATATGCAACTTTTGACTTCCCTGACTGACGTCGGATGTGGAGGTGCGGATGGATGATCAATCCCGAACCGTGGCCTCTCTAAGCATCGGACGAGGCGTTGTCGGATGTGGAGGTGTGGATGGATGATTAATCCCAAACCGTGGCCTCTCTAAGCATCGGACGAGGCGTTGCCGTGCATGGAAACGATCCGGGTGATCACATGGATTGTCGAGCGCTGTAGGTGGGAGGGATCAGATTGGGCCTTGATCCAAAAAGAGCATCTCGGGCTCACCTTTTTTCAGCGTCCCCAAACCCCTCCTAGCCATTGGATTCGTTCTTCCGTATCGAGACAGTCACAGAAGCGGCGTGTCCCATTACCAGGTGATTAATTTACGAGGGGTCTACACGTTAGACCTAGTTAGTGAGTTCAAGATTCCCATCATTAGACACCTGACTAACAGACCACCCCACGCTTCAATGATTTGCACAAATTCGTTGGATTTTTATAGGTTGACTGATTGATAGGATAGCCTTTTAGTTCAAAACCTTACTCCAGTCGGTAGCTTTAACAAAGTCGGCCCATGAATGAGTGAGCTGCTCCAGACCCGCACGACTTCCCGCAATGTCCTTGGTGCCGAAGTCTAGATAAAGAAGGAGATAGCAGTCCAATCAGATCACCTCCCAGACAGGGAATATGTGATGAATGTTCTTACAACCCACGTCCGAAGCGATATAGGCAATCATCTCGTACAACTCGAGGGCAATGCGCGCGGGCATGCCGGCTCCGATGAGGGCTTGTTCGTACTCTTCCTTCGAAATCTCCTTGAACATCACCTTCTTTCCCGTGACTGAAAAGTCCGGAGAGCTTCAGATGCTTGAAAGATAAGAAAGAGATAAAAATTTTGTACTGACTGTCGCTCATCTGCTTCACAATATCTGCATAGGATATCTCCTCGCCATATGCGTAGATGTTTTGCATCTGTGATGCCTCCATGGCTTTCCTGACGAACAGTCCATAATCGGAAACAGTGTCCAGCAGAGGAGCCGTGCTATCCGCCGGTGCTGGGAGAGCATACACGTACGACCCGTCTTCTTGCTTCTGGGGAGGCATCATCAAGACGAAGTTCGACATGTAAAGGCCTGCTTCGACGTTCACGAACTGGATGCCATGGGACGCGGTGGTTTCACGACCGTACTCTGTGATTTTCCCCTTCCCGGTGAAGTGATCGATGTGGACGTACTTCCCCCCAGAGTGCTTCTCTGCTGCCGATAAGCCGGACCATACGATAAGCTTCACCTTGGCGGATATGGCCGCGTCAATGAGCATCTTGCCCTCGGCAATCTCCTATAGATGTCCTCGTCTCGTCAATAATCTGCAGTGTGAAAGGGAAGCGCATACCGTCAGTGATGCACCTTTTCCATGTCCGAATGCTTCCAAAAGTCCGTCATGATCTTAGAGGGAGCGGTTTATATCAGGGGACGTGAACGGTGTCAGGTATATGAAAGCGAGATAAGCTCACAAACGCGAATGTGGCTCCTTCGAACGCCTTGAATACTTCCTCTTTATTCTCAACCCCAAGCGAAACGGCCACCATTTCCACACCTGATTTGATTAGTTCTTGGGGTCCCGGTTTCGTGGTATCGCGAGTAAATCCCCTGATCCTGTATGGCTTGTTTGAGCTCATCAAGGCTCGAATGACGCTTCCGCCTTGCGTTCCGGTAGCCCCCACTACGGCCATGAGAGGATGAGATGTGTCTTGAGTGATGGTCATGGCGATCTGCGGTTCTGGTGGAGGATCAAAGTTGTTGGTGTGGTTTCAGTCGTTGACATGATATCCCATGTCCATCGATAAGGCTTCCTTCGATCATCGATCATCGCATCAGGTGGC
>WSTV01000106.1:0-10337 GCA_019632285.1 Tulasnella sp. 332
GGATGGTTTGTTCACTCGTTTGCGTGCTTGAAGATAAGTGCAGAAAACCCATAAAAACAAGTAAAACTTCTCAAAAGAGAAAAAGAAACGGAAAAAAAAAAAGAAAAAAGAAAAGAAAGAAAAAAGAATATGCGTAAATAACAATGTATAAACCTTAAGTCGCCTTGGTCAATGATAAATCAATGTTTACTTGTGAAAGATATGTTGGACATGGTCATAGAGCGATTCTACGGCTGGGTTTGAACGGTGTGCATCTCTTTGGACTTGATCTTCTTGCTGTCACTGACACGTAGTTATCTTCTGGAGTGGATATAGCCAACTGCAGCGGGTCGGCACACCCTGGAGACTCTCCATATTATTTATCCTCTCCACCTACATACTAATATACGGAAGCGATGAATGCAAGCCCTCAAGGTTGGAGGCTTGACACCTTGCTATCCGTAAACTTTCGGTCCGTTCCATTTCCCACACCTCTTGAAAACTCTAGCTTTCCCCTCTCAAATACGTTGGTTCTTTTCATTATTCAGAATCTAGCTTTGAACCAGGCCAAGAGTCCAAGCGACCCGCATCTCTCTAGTGAAGCGGAATATCGCAAAAGAGACTGTGAGGTTTGGTACGTTGCGTATTAATCACCTAATACGATTGCATATTGGTGCAATAATCAGGCCCTGGGGGGGGTGATCTGGTGCATCTGGGAGGTGTTTTACCAGTGGGTGGCCACCAAAAGCACTCGAAGCAGAATACCATATTTTAAATAGGAATCACGGGATTCAAGATTCATCTAATTTTTTCTTTTAGAGATTGGCGCGATCATTAGGCTCTGGGGAGGCGATTCCACACGTTTGGGACATGTTCTGCTGGTGGGGTGCGCCTCGAAACATTACAAGCTGAATATCACAGGCGTAGATAATAATTGTGATATTATACAATAAAAATAGGTTCTATAGTTAATTAAAAAGATGCACAGGTGGAGGGGAGCCAATCCGACGTGTGGGGGGAGTGTTCTGCCGGTAGGGTGGGCACCAACGCGTCAAACACGAAGTAAGTGGATGGAGCCTTCAACAATGGCTGAAAAATGTCAATTAGTTTACTATTTTTTGCGAGCACAACAGCAACTAAGCAATTTTGTTCAATAGTCGTTGAGATCTCGAATTTTCGTCTCAAAATTTATTGATCTACTGATTGTAATCATGGCATATCCTTGTGCATTACCCAACGGGAAGAAAGAAAGAAAAACCAAGTTCACAGTTACCCAGGGCGGTGAGATGGGTTTGCCACCCTGAAGAAGGGGGGGGGGGCGCTCATATCTTCGCGGACCTATGTTAGCTTGAAGGACTCAGTCCTAGTGATATCGCTCTAATAGGAAACTCAGGTGTACTGGAGCTGAAGCCCCAGTTGAAATGGGTTACGTTGCGGTTCTACGAATGCTAAAATTTATAAATGAAATCTGCCATACTGCTACGCGTGAACATGTTAGCTGAGGCGGCTAACTGCGTTGTGGAAACCGAGCCCTTTGATTCACAACTAGAGCCGGCCACCTCCACTCGCTCCTTGCATCTTCGTTCTGCACGCTCAACCGACATTCACAGTCCTTTGTTGCTCCCACTACCCATTTCGCTGTCTTGATCCTCGAATGCACGGAGCTGGATTAGTGATCTCGCCCACGAGCCAAAGTATATATGATTTGTATCTGGATTACGCACTAGTAGGACCCTTCTCTTGCCTTTATGAGACGGCCGTATCCAGGGTACAAGGTCAATCAATCTCGGGAGACACAGTCTGACGTCAGTGTCAATCAGGGTTAGCGGATCTCCCTGCTGTAGGTGTGGACCGGCAAAACCGTATACCAAGCACAGCCAGGATATGGGATCTATTTGAAGTCGGCACTTTACGGCAGTGAGCTTCCTACGCGAAGAGGGATTGAAACGTCAAATACCTTGCGCATGGTACTCGCTAGGGAGCTCAATGAAACCTAGGCGCGGCGCACAAGGCTGGACCACCGAAACTCCCCACCCCACCAACCCATCAAGCATCACCACCGACTCATATTTATTGGCCACGGGATACTTCTTGTATATTTTCCACAGACTCTCTATTGCTTTTTTTCATCCTGATGATAAGCATCGACTTTTCACTTCCCACACCCAGGTTTGTCGACCATGCCCTTGAGCACCCCCACTCTTCAACTTTTATCCTACAAAATCGCAGATATGGATGCCTACGACTCTGCCTTTTTGCGTCTCCCGAGGACCCCACGACCCTTAATTCATATGCATACCACCCCAGGATGTTCTTCGGGCTAAGGAGATTGACTCTTCGCCGCTCCCTTTCAACTTCCGAGAACCCCTAATCGTACCGCATCTCAGTTTCGAGCGACCCAGAGAAGCTCTCGCACAGTGTCTTGTTCCAGTGCTAGCTTCTTCGGGACATATTGAACGCGAGGGAATTACGAGCGATACGCAGCAGCTTCGGGAGCTCAATCGTGCAGACGGCCCACTGGGCTGGCGATCACGTCTTACCATCATCATCACGGCCTTGGTGATTATGTGGGAGCCCGTCAACACAATGGAGTACCTTTCAGTCGGTACTACTGTAGGGCTAGCAGTGATACACACTGAATGCTCAGCTTTACTCGAGGCAGCCTTTATTCACCTTCATATATGGATTTCCTAAACACCATTCTTTTCATCCTCGCTTGTGATATCGCCGAGTATATTACGGCCTTTGGGATGGACTTCATCCACACCGGCTCAGGATGGACCAACCCGGGCCCGTTGACCAACAATCGCAACTGGAATTGCTTGAGAGTGATCCCTTCCATTCCATGCATGGTCGGTTGTAGTTTAGGCCCCGCGTGCATATTCAACTGTATGAAGAACTATCAGGTGAGCGATTACCATGCGTTGGGTTCCCGCATTGGTCTTCTCCTTCCGCATCACCTATGATCAATGCTAATAGGCTTCGCGTTCGACTTTTTTTGGGATGAAATTTGAAGTCGCGGTATCAATACCGTGGTTCCAAGCTCGCGCATGGCTGTAATGCAGTTTTCTATCGCAAGAAGAGGCAAATAGTGTCATTCATGTCTTATGAAAAGTTGTAGCGTCGTATGAAGAGTCTTCGGGGCGTGTGCAACGCGACCGAATAATGCTGGGAGGCAAGGAGAATCCCGGGAGAATCTCGGGAGAATAGATCTCTCACATCCCCTTTCGCGCTACCATCCCATTTTGCTGGCTCCATCACCCTCGAACTATAAACATGCGCGTGACTGAAGCATAATTGTGATCTCTTCTTCATTAATCATCTGTGCGCTCGTCGTTTCAGCGCTGAAAAGCCACACCGCCTGCCATTTCTCCGTGCATACAAAAGTCCTTAAAGGAAGAATCTGTTGGTACATCTACATTCACGCCTTTTCAATTGCTTGGGTTTAATGCAAGAAGCTTCTGTCTCAGTCACCATGAACACACCTACAGGAGATCCGAGACCTATTATAGGGTACGTCAAACGGGCAGCACAAATGTGGCATCGCTCACTCTCAATATTGGACCAGATCACAGGGCAGAGGAGAACCTCGCATTTCGGTCAACAGCCCCACATCATCAAATCTCTTTAATCTCCTTCCCACTGAATTGATCGTCCGCATCCTCGCGTTGACCACACTTCACAACTTGAAGGATCGAGACACTATCTGGCCAATAAGGAGGGGGATTCCGTGGCCGACAGTCTTGAGCGAAGTCTGTAAAACATGGAGGGATATCGTGCTGGACGCGCCGCAAGTGTGGACGACAGCCGCAGTCATAGCCATCCCCAAATCTCTCTCTATATTGGAGGAACACCTGAAGCATAGCAAGGGCCTCACGCTACATCTAGACCTCTTCGCTCATGATCAGAATGGCAATCATGGGTCGATTTTCGATTTCTGTACTGCTGTGACTCTGAGGCTCCCTTCTACCGCTCGATTCCGCACACTTCGTATCATAGGCAGCTCATCCATCGTCGTCATTCACGCCGTAATGGGCGCTTGTACAACGCCCGCGTGGGTGTCCATCGAAGGGTTGGAGTTGGTCGTTCACGGAGAAAATCGAGGCCAGGCTAGCGCGTTCGTCGTGCATTACCTTGGAGACTCGGCGCGAAGGTTCCAAGCCCTTCGGTCCATTGTTCTGACAGGCTTTCGCATGGGTGGGCCGCTCACTGGGAGGGAAGCCGCATCCAAAATCATGAAATTGGAGAAGTTACACCTCAGGAATTGCGATGCCTACTCACTACACGCTCTCTGCACGCTAACTATGCCTGCACTGGTCACACTCGCAATCGACTGCTCGGGCCAACCGGTCACACAGCCGATCACGCACTCAATCCTCCAGCGCACACCCCGTCCTTTACCATCCGTCCGATTCATCGCTCTCTATCATTTGTCAACGCTATTCGACCTGAGATTGCTTCTTAAACTTACACCAAACGCCACACATCTCGCTTTGTTTCTGGATAGCAGATGGCGTCTGAAGCACGCTCTGAATCGGCGCCTCCGTCATCTCGTCACTCTGAGCTTAGCTGGACCATTTGTGACCATCAGCGAGGTCGGCGTAGCGCTAAGGGCGAGGTCGGAAAACATAAAGATCGTCGAGACGAGCACTGCAGTGTTAGAGTGGTCAAATTCATCCGGAGCTGGGGACTTGGAGTGGCTCCAAGCGCACACGTCTCTGAGACTCCTGAACGAAGAGGATTTCGACATGGATGCAGTTCTAGAGCGATGGGAACATCAGATCTAGAGTATGGTTTGATTTTATGAGTACGATGACGAACGTTCGGTTCGAGAGTGAGTCTCCTATATTATAAGGTCCTCAGCCCTCTTGCTGATAATGATTACTTATGTCAGAACCGAGCTCAAAATTTCGGCGTAAGTGCAACTTAGTGGTGGTCAACTCGATCTATTTTCGGCTTCCTAATCGCCACGAGTTAGCACGTTGAAAGCATGTTCTTCACTAGCGGTCTCGATTCTGCGATGACTTGGGAAGTAATGGTTTCAGCACCTGATATGGCTCACCAGCAACACCTGTGATATGCTAGGCACTGCCTCGTGATCTGAGCCTTCCCCTTCGTTGGAGAATTCATCGTTTCGCGACGGGTATGTTTTCCAACGCCAAGGTGTGTAAAGGTTGAACACCTGCCTCAGCGGCAGCTCCCAGTTAATTATAAGCTTCCCAGTGCGCATCGACAACAGGTAATAAATCCCAATATCCTTTCCCTTCACTTTTTATTTATTTAAAAAAACACACACCGCAAAACAATCAATAGCTGCCATCTCTGAGTAACACAACGAGTGGCGTAAAGTACTGGGAGAGTGTGCATAGATAGCTGAGATTCTCATCGGCCTTACAAGCGGAGCACTTGGAAACTTCATTATATTCATATGAACGTCATGGATGCTTCTGGTTCGTTATACAGCCATTTCACTAAAACTCGTCCAAAAGTGCCTCGGTCTCTCATTATCGTAGGCTATCGCATGCAGAAGTCATTCGCTCTGGGAGATTCGGGGGTTCCCACGAGCTCACCTCATTTGGAAGGCCCCTCTGAGAGTTTCTCCGAGAAGCCCCTCGGAGACCTCAATATGATGTGCGCAAAGAAGTCTCTAATTTCATGTTTCAACACCTTGCAGCGCTATCCACCTTTTATCACACTCGCAATCGACTACTCCGGCCAGCCACCCACCTAAGTCGCGCAGCCAACACTCAGGCGGATCCCCCCCCCAATTCACCATCAGTCCGTTCCATAGCTCCCCACCATGTGCCGACAATATCCGACGAGTTGTTGCACCGTTAAGTCGCGCCCAACATCACACATCTCGCACTGCTTTTGGTCGGGCAATAGGATCTAAAAGACGCCATTGACCAAACCCTCGCTCACCTCGTCACGTTGAGCTTGAGGGTGAACGACTGTGAGCATCAGCGGGGTCGACGCAGGGCCGAGGTAAAAAAAAAAAACCTAGACACGGTAGAGATGAGTGCCGCTGCGGTAAAACTGTCAAGCTCGCTGGAGGCTGAAGACTTGCAGTGGATTCAGATGTATACGTATCTCAACTCCTTTCAGCGGAAGAGGAAGCGGAAGGGGAGGAGCTCGAGATTGAGGCTGTTTTTGAGCGATGGCGACAGCGTGTAAGGCAGATCATTACACTGGAAAGTGAGTTGACTGTCTGATCACACGATTCGCGCGTGTATACGTAATTTGGGGTGGACATGATCGGTGATACCTCGCTGCTACCCACTTTGTGTAATAATCCATCCGCATACGATCGCCATCAGAAGGACAGGTAATCAGACCGTGGACCAAAGTGGAGAGATGAAAGAGTGAGGAGGAAGGACCATGTTTGTTATCTTGTTTATAAAATCTATTAACAAGAAAACTTGATCCTTCTAATTAATCAATTAAAGGTTATTGTGACCGGGCACTCTAGCTTGCGGCTGTTAGAATGGAGAATCTAGATGGATGCCGGGCTTTGATTGCCAATAGAAGCGTTGTCTGAGCGGTGCCTGACGGGAACTTCCCACAGCCAAGGCTGTTGTCTGACAGGGTCTCCCACCCATTTCTGTGACAATGAACACGCCACAGTAAGTAATGACACGTTGATGTACTTCAAAGCGGTATACTTACAATAAAATACAGGAGCATGATGATTGGTGCGCCCCTCACATTGCTCTACCATCGTCGTGGAAACCCGTTGGGCTCCTGTACTCATGACACATCCGATTGTCTTTGATCATAGGATGGGCCTGTGAGTACTCTGAAGTGGTCGACATAGATTCGTACCTGAATATCCATGTAACTGACGACCTCTTTGCCTCTTGAAGCGCTCCTCGTCGCAGCAGGGGGTTCATACATTTTGGCCAAGAGGGAGATTGAGTCTCGACGAAAGATGCAACGCGAAGCAGGAAAGCGTGATACGGAGAAAAAGGAGTGTACGTCTTCTCCATCTTCCTCTAATACTGTTGGATAGTAGCTGAAGCTCCTTCGTCCTAAACATAATACGATAGGGTACGACCGACTCGGGGATCCGAACGCAAATAACCCTCTTTTGAACAAGACGTCGACGACTTCCCCGTTAGAGCCGTCGGCGGCTGACAAGCCACCAGACAAGACATGACAATGAATATATTTTGGTACTGGCTGTAAAGTACAAACAGTTACTCCCCACTCTTCGTTGTCATCCATACTCTTACACATGTGAATATCTATCACACGCATCCACACACACGAAACGAGCACAAGGAGAAACTTTCTTACAGGGAAAGAGTAGACTACCTAAAGTCAATCTCAGAGTAACCCAGAGTCTCGCCTCCGTCGCCTCCAAGTCACTTCTCACGACACCTCCATCTGAATCACCTCTCGTCTAATTCGGGACTGATCTAAAAGGTATGTCAATGTCGAGGTATTATCGTCGGACCTATGCAAAGACAGATACTTCAATCAGCTGTTCACTCGGGTAAAAGAAATCCTGAATCTTGGAAGAAAGAGGAAACTTACGTCCTGGCGATGGACATCTGGAAATCTGTAATCCCCTTCTGCAACGCCCTAAATACACTTGCAAACTCTCCTGATCTGTCCCTCAAGTGCCGTCCATGGGCCAACAACAGCGCGTTCGCCCACAGCAGACCGAACTCCATGTGTGGGGAGGTCTCAAGGTAATTGGCCACGAAGCGCAGCATGTTTGGCACATACAAGATGGGTAGCTGACCCGCGTTGAGACGGATATCAGGTGGGGGGATGGACTCAAAGCACCGCTGGATCAGGTGCTTCTCGTTCAGCCGAAAGGCCATGACAAGGGCTTTAAGATATTCCTTTCGGTTGAGGACCGTAAGGACGGACTGCGGGGTGAGGTCAATGTCGAGATCCAATGGATCGAAGGCGATGGTTTCATCCAGGGAGTAAATCAGGAGGCCTTCGGTTGACGCGGCCGCCCAGCTTCGTCCCGTCGGCGAGAATCGTACAGCCTTCGTCCTAGCCTCCGGTCGATACTTTCTCTTCGACAGATCCCCCTTGCTCGCTCCAGGCAACGTCTTATCCAACCTATCCTCTAAATCGCTCTCATCCCCTCTATCGTCGATCAACTCCACCGGCCCAGCCTCCGTCACCTTCCTCGAGTCCAGATATTCCTCCGTCCCATCTAACGACAGGTTCTCGCTGATCTGGAACTTCTTCAGCATGACCCCTTCTCGAACGTCATATATCAGAACGTATTTGCTGTTTCCTCCCCCGATCAGACACGAGCCGTCCGCGGTGTACGCGAGTGAGTTAAATGATTTTCCCGAGGCGCTGTTCGCTGCTGTGACTCGGTCGTCCACCTTGCGCCCTCCAGAGATGTCTTTCCGACCCTCGATGACACTCGTCTGTCGACTATTCTCCAGATCCCAGAATGTGATTTGCCCATCTAGAGTCGATGCGGCCAACTCCTTCCCATCTGGCCTAAACGCCAACGCCAGGACCTCGCTGTTCATCATGAACGGCTCGATCGCCCTCGCCCCTCTCCCAAATACGTTCCACAATCGAACGGACTTGTCCCACGATGCGCTGACGAGTGTGTTCCCAGTTGGCGAGAATGCCAACGCGCTGATGGGTCCCTCATGACCCGTAAGGACATCGAGGAGCTTACCCGTTTGCACGGACCACATGAACACCTCAAAGCTGTCGTTAGATCCTGCCGCGACGACCTCTCCGCTTGGGTCTACCGCCAGACTGGAAAACTGGATTGGTGATGGAGATGTGAAGGTACGGAAGTTGCGATATCGAATGAGATCGAAGGCGCGTACGGTTCCGTCTAACGATGCACTGAACAAGACCTGACCTTGTTTGGCGAATTCGACGGTGGAGACTGCTGCAGTGTGTTCCGAGAACGTAACGAAGCAGAAGCCGGAATTGGTGTTCCACACCTTGATCTTCCCATCATCTCCACCGGTCGCCACGCTCTGCCCATCTCCAGAGAAAGATAGAGTGTTCATGTCAAAATAGTGCCCCTGCTGTTTCAGAACGTATGACTCGGACTGCCACTCCCACACGAGCAGCTGACCGAGCTTTTTCGCGCCAAAGGCTAACCACTCTCCAGAAGGATTGATCGCCACGGAGGTGATCTTCTCCTGTGAAATGCTGAGTGTATGGATGTTGGTGAAAGAAGGCATCTCCCAGAGCCCGAAGACTCCTGTCGAGAAACCAACGACGAGAAGATTGGATGCGGCATGCCATGTCGTGCATGTAACTTTCGTGTGGGCCTGGTTGAAGAAGTGCCGTTGAGCGATTCCCCATCTCGTTAATGCGATAGCATTCTCTCCTGTCGGTGCGTCGGCGTCGACCATGTCCTCGTCGGAGTCTGAGTCGTCGCCTGCCCGATCTTTGGGCTTCTGCCTCCATTCGAAAACAGCGCCATCTCGGCTAATCGTGTATATCTAGATGAAGAGGAGAAAACCGTTAGCGAACCGTTTCGAAATCTTGTCTCAGAAATTGACGCACAGTTTTGCTGTCCTTTGAGAAGTATGCTTTCAGCAAGACGTCTCGATGCCCCGCGAAAGTCTTCGGCCTATAATCTTCCAGAGGATCTAATGTGTATAGTCGAGCAGTCATGTCTCTGGATGTCGAGATGAAGAATCTAGCCCAAGATGAGAACGTCAGATTGCGTTGCAGCCGCGATCACCTTCGTAACGCTGACCTTGAGTCATCAGACCATGTGATGCTGGTCACGTCGTCGTGGTGCCCGGTACACGTACGGTGTAAGACGAATGGCGCGAACTCGCGGAGTAAGTGATTCGGCGTCCGCCACACCTGGATGTGAGCATCATGCGTGACGGTAATGAACCTGAGAGCATTGTGATCTGTCAGTATCCCAACCAGGCTCTCCAAAAGAAATCAAGTAAATCTCTCACCCACTTTCCATTTGGTGAGAACTGGATATCGTTCACTGGCCGCTTGAGGTTGAAGTGGTGGAGGACAGTTCCACGCCGGAAGTTGACCAAGAGTGCTCGTCCGTCTACATATTTGTAGATGATTCAGTGTTACGGTGATTTTCTAGTTAAGCATCAATCCATACCTTCGTCAACGGAGACGAGGATATTAGAGTCAGGGCTTAGTGCTAACGCAGTAACATTCCTTCGGTTCTCAAAGGCAAAGGTCCGGGATTTGTTGCTTCGGAGAGGAGAACTGTTGGCGCTAGATCAAGTATTGAAGACTCTCAGATATGCTCACTTGACAAGATCAAACACGGATACTCGATTTCCCACTGGACTGAGTATGGAATTGCCGTCCGGTGTAAAGATAACGTTGCCCTGCTTGTAGACTGTTCCACAGAGATTGGAGAACTG
>WSTV01000106.1:12982-63620 GCA_019632285.1 Tulasnella sp. 332
AGATTGTTGGGAAAAGCTGGGAGGACGAGAAGGTTATTGAGATGATGAAAATTGTCGATGCCGCTCTTGGGGAACGAGTCTTTGGACCTGGATCGTGGAGTCCAAAGCATCTATGATGCGGGGGCTTAAGGTGAGTTTGTGGGATCAGTAGACCTTGGCTTTGGACGTTTAGCGAGCCTACCTCGATAAAGATCTAGAGATGAAGCTCAATGAGACACGTTGGGAGCACTTAGTGCGAAGTAGAAGGGATTCAGGAAATGAACACAGGACCTAGTCACTCCGTTTTAAGAGTCTAGATATAGAAATTACTCCTCCCTAATCTGAGCTCTCCGCAAAGAGTCATGCGTCCTGTAGACCATAGACCACAAGCCAAGCTGGCACGATTGCGTCGGTATCATACACTACAACCTAGA
Organism: Tulasnella sp. 332; assembly: GCA_019632285.1. Classification (NCBI taxonomy): domain Eukaryota; kingdom Fungi; phylum Basidiomycota; class Agaricomycetes; order Cantharellales; family Tulasnellaceae; genus Tulasnella; species Tulasnella sp. 332. The sequence goes on from WSTV01000106.1 coordinate 13,396, forward strand.
TAAATCCACGATCAGTTGCGAACACCAAGTTTCCTTTTGAGCTGTGACTGGGAACATACCTCGTCATAACTCAAGGAAGGACCCGACTCGTATGAAACCTACACCCAATCACACGGTATGAAAAAAATTTGATAGTACACAGAGATATGATAATCTAGGCAAAGAATCACTCACCGAGTGGTAGCCAGCGATGGGCGAAGTCATTTTCGTGCTGTCGTTCGCCAGCTTCATGCCTCTACAATCAAAGATATGGATTAGCGGGTAATATGTATACATAATAGAGTAGGAAGCACCTTCCGACAACTACACGAGTAAGTAGCACAGCCTTTAAGGGAGATGGTGTGCCGTTTGACGTATGATCGTCAGATCTGGCCAGATTACAATCATCCAAGCAATTATATGATAACCTAATGCAAAAGCTCTGCAAATATAAGACATCACGCACCTTGAAGAAGTTGCTGCTGTATAGATACCCGATCCAAAGCTACAATCGAGAAGATTAGACACCTGTGACGTTGATGCCCATGTCAGGAGAACATACCGATTGATGCCTCGTCCCGATTCCCTTGCCATGTACTCTCGAAAACCTTGCGAGATTATACGGCACAGTGTACACCCGGGAAATGCGCACAGATGCGTATTATTTAGATCGTCCCCTAAGTGGCAGACCCGTTTTGAGCCATACCAACGCCGACATTCGTTCCCTGGCGGTTTCCCCCGTGCCAAGAAATTCCCTTGAGCTTCCACGGAATTCCTAATTTGGAAGAATGGTAGCTTCAGTTGACAAAAATGATAATGTGAGCGAGATGAGCCGCTAGAGTGTGACTGACCGGTACCTCTCGTATCTATCTGTAGTACCTTCAGTCTGGATGACCTCATATATGTATTTCACTTTGGGTTTCGGTTTATTTTTGTGTTTCCAGGAAATGTCGAACTGTCGTCTGACTAGACATTACCACATTGCTCAATGGATCGTGGGGGCAAAAACATGCGTAGATCTTAATAGGGAAGCTCACCGTCGTTGAATTTCGGATCGTCAGCCTCCAAAGGTAGTATCTTGGGCGCCGATGCGAGCGTGGCGTGTTGACACCTCTCCCCGCAATAGGAGCCTAGCAATTGTGGATATATCTTGCATGCCAAACAGGCTATCACATATCCTTTTGTGACAGCTGCCCTGAGCACACAAGTGAACAGTCGTCATATTGTTTTGTCCCCAGCGACGGGGGACAGAAATGTGCTCACTTTCGGTGTTCATTGCTACAGTACATGGCCTTCGGATAAGGACGTTCTTGACATCCTGGGAAAGCACATAGTGAGGCGCCGTCATTGGTTGGGAACGGATTAGCACCCAATCCTTGATGCGCTGCAGCTGGGTCAGAAATGGAAGAATTGGCAGAAGCGGCGGCTGCTTTGGCGCAGGTCCTTCCGCAGTGTTTGTACCCGGGGAACACGGGCCTCACATGGCACCACTATTCGTGGCAGAAGGACAACAAGAGCGTTCAGAATGAAATATACGATTCAGAAAGCTATGAGCGTGACACTCGCTTTAGGGATGAGGGATATAACATACCGGACATATGTTCGTTGTAGGTACTTTCGGTTCAATTGTGACCTCCTCGGTCTCAGCTGGGACGGATGTGAAGCCGCCAGTTATCCCGGTCTCGTCCAGGAACGTGTCCCAGTTCGTGACATCAGGCTGGACGTCTTGATCGCTCGGATTGGTTTGAGTGATCTGAATGCGGATCTCGCTGATTACACTTTGTCCAGCAGCTTTGCATTAGTCGGACTAGCGAGTAATCGTTTCAAATCAGCGGAGCCCAGATGCACTCACGATGTAGCCGCAGCCCAATCGGACGCGCTCAGTGGCGGATCTTCCTTATTCATCAAGATGTACACTCCCATGGCGCTGCGTACGGCTGCTTCCGTATGTAAGGACTGCGCAACGGACCTCATCACTGTACATCAAGAGTGAAAAGACAACAGGAAGCTTACATTGTAGTCTCTCTGATAAATGGTCTTCACTAGAGCTAGGAGCTCTCCCACTGTCACTGGCATCACGGACTGGATAGCGTCCGCTCGGAGATCACTGGAGTTTTCCAGACAAGGGAAATCAGCGCCCTGAACGCGTGCTTTCGATGGGACCTACATATTATTGCTTGACATAGCACGGTGAATCCGGTCACATATCTCTCGAAGCCAGTTCAGATCATCGTGGCAGAATGCAGCCGAGGTATCTTTCTCCCATTCATAAGACACCTATACACAGAGAGCGGTGTCATTAATGAAGTATGTGGTACGCCATGCACAGAGTTTACCTCTTGGAAAGGCGGGCAATAAAGTGCCCGAAGGCTGATTTGTAAGGTTTCACGATTTCGGAACCACGAGGGGAAGTTCGTGCCAAATGCCCGAGATTCTTGGGTCGGAATACCTTCGATGGTGTCCAGAATGCTTTAATATCAAATTTTATATTAGCATCCTCCGATTCATAGCTACTCATAGAGTCGTGTAATCACCCCTCCAGAGCTTCCAAGGTGGCGGTATATTCGTCAAAAGCCGCCCACTGCTCCTCTTCCGTGAAGTCTTTATTCGCGACCCGGCCGATAAGAGAGTGAGTGTGCTCGCATATGTCTCGAGCCCTGCTAATGAGGCGATAAAGTGTTTGGCAGTTGCGTGTCGCATGGCAAGCAGCTCGCGCTTGCGTTATGACGGTGGAGATGACGCCTTGCGTGGCTGGAACGGATTTTGAAGTCATCAATGTCAGGTCGTGGAACAATGACGTAGGGAAAAGCGCATGGCTTGGAGGTATGGGATTATGCGGAGGAGGATGCAGAGCGCCGTCATCAGATGGCGTCCCGTCGTCTTCGTATATTTCGTCTTCAACTCCTAATCTAGCCACATCGCCTATATCTCCGTCCGCTCGGTTGCTACGTGTGATGCCCGGATGCATGATCGGGAGGACGGTGATGGTTACCGGTGGCCAGCCCTTTCCGAGATACGCCATTCTCCAAACGTTGAAGCTGGTTTGAAGCGTGAGACTGAACATGGATACTCCTCGGTCTTGCCTGAGGCCCGCCGACTTAGCATTTGATCAATATAAACACATGTATGTGAGGTCCTAAGCGCAAAAATTACTAAGACGATTGGGGAAATGACGCCAGCGAGGTATGAAGATTTGAGAGCACAGTCCGGCGTTCTACGGCTCCCGGCATTTCCCGAGGGCGTCCCCTTCGACCAACTATTCACTTGCCGTGTTGTCCAATCAACCACAGAGACTGCCCTCCCCGAGCGCTTCATTCGTAACACAAACTCTTCGACTTAAGCTTCTTCGGTCACATACGGCGGCACTTGACCCGTTGATTTGAGGTGGGCAGCCTCATATAGTCCCTTTCCGCATGCCATTAACACTGCTGTCACCTTGTCACGCTTAGGCTGCAATGATCGGCGATCTAATAGAATACTTGGCCGGAAAGGTTTCCCGCGTAATTAATCGAGGATATCGAAACGATTCTGTCCAGCTGATTGCGCGCTGTCGGGAGTTGAAGCAACAAGTGAAGAAGGGAGAGCGTCCTTTTAACCAAACAGAGATTGATGAGTACGAGCTCATTGCTTAAGATTGCCTAGATCGGCTGATAAAAATCTACCTCGATTTGCGCCGATCAGCGCCATAGATGCCGCGAAGAAGGCTCTAGAGTTCGCTTCGAGTCGAAGAGCGTCACACGAACAGATCAAAGAGCAGTTCCGCTTGGCAGAGCGTGCTTTGACTGTCTGCCTTGGTGTATGTCGCGATAAGCTTCGCATTTGGTGCTCGTTGCAGACATTTCCTCATTAGGACCCGAAAGTGGACATACTGCAGACAGCCGACTGGCAGGTCATAACGGTCAAAAACACTGGCGAGAGTGCCGCTCAGGATCTTTTTAAACGTGATGAGTGGCGAGTGCCTCCGTGTACTCAGGTATGACTTCGGTGAAAATACCTGTTACCAATGTATTCATCGATTGGGGCTTTTTATAAGTCAACACCTGCAGCTGCCCCGGAAGCCGTTAACCCTTTAGCAGCCGCGTCTGTCCCAATCACAGACTCTATCACCGCTCCAGGCTCATCTCCTGCTTCTTCAAACGTGCCCAACGCGCCCCCAGACGAGCAGATGTTGGCAGTAGAGGTTAAGGTCTACGAGGAAAATCTAGAGCAGGCGGTTGCAACCAAGATATGTGAGTCTTGGGGCCAGGGTATGAGCAAACCACGCAAGTGCTCACCATGCTATGTACGTGCGATACCCAGATTTTCTTGACGCCTGCTCCTCGGTCAGCGCCCTCATATGGAAGCTCACCAAACCAAAGGACGGATTGATCGAGTTGCGACGACATACCGAACCATACACCCGAGACGAAGGCAGACATGGATACACTTCCGGTGGACTCCAATTCGATTGGGTCCTCCCAAAAACTCCCCTCCGTTCTCTCCCTTATCGAAACGACATGGTCTCGCTCTGCGTCATATGGTCCGACAGTCCTTACCTCGTGATCGTCGCAGGGACGGATAGGCTCAGCAAAGGAGTAATCTCGGCATCAGGTAGAGATCGCGGGATGATCCTCAAAGGTTCGTGGTCGTATCATCGTCGCTTGCCGATGCCGCTACTTATAACCACAATATCAGATTATCATAACGCTCCTCTGCGCCGCTCGATACCTCCGCCTCATACGACCGTCACGTACTGCAACAAGTGCACGAATCAGCAATATCAGATACGGTCGAATGATACATACACATGGGGAAGCATGCCGTCCAATGACGTCCGGGAATGCTCGGCGGACTGGCTGCTAATCCTGCCACCCTCATAACATCCCTTCAACTGTTTCAGGTCACCCCAGAGCTAAGATTATCCGGCTCTTGCGAAAAGCTTTACGATATCTATAAAGTAATGTGCGAATGAATATATACCCTTTGAGCTTGGCTATATATCTCATATACTGGCAGCCATGCCCGAGATCAACTTGGATTGGATTTAGATATACATTAAACGGCGTCAATGAAAATGGAATGTGACGTCTCAGAATTGGACTCTATGATCATCTGCATCTAGAGTCCCGATGGACAGCCGCGACTCCTTTGTCCTGAGCGAAACCGTCACAATAATCGCGTTATCCATAATCCTTACAAGCTAGAGATTTTTTACCCCCATTCCCATCCCCAGTGAGAACGTGTAGGAACTCACTACCAAGCAAACGGGCACTAGCCAATAAGGCCGTGTTTTCCGAACAGTGAGGGGTTTGACACACTAAACATCCCGTCGTGTACTATCTTTTCGGAGATAGACCGCATGTGTCATCTCACCACTAGCTACCAGAGTTAGTGATTTAAGCCGGAGTCAGCTCCGGGTGGGAATGGCCCCACACACCCCACGGGCACTGGTTGGTTCTGTACCATGATCCAGGGGGAAAAGTAGAGGTACCAATTAAATGGACTTGCTTTCGCCTTCGTCGGTACAGTCGGTAGAACTCATATAGAAATGATTGTCCAGTTCGCTGCACTCATTCAAGCTAGAGATTTTGATACTTGAACGCGAACGATTCTCGAAATTAAGGGTTGTTTGGTGACATGTTGTGTTCGGAGTTGAAACATCTTTTGTTACCGTTCCCGTCGTCCCTTTTCACCATTCATTCAATCACCACCATCCTCAAAAGAATTCGCCGAAAACATCCTCAAAAGCATTCAAATGGCAAGCATCACAAGCGAAAAACCTCTACTTGGCCACCTATGCTCACAAAAATGGTTTTTTCTTTCTTTTATTTCCTAGCAGATGACCAAGCGTTCCGTTCCAACCGCACCTGCCAGCATGAGACGAAAAGGTGCGGACTATATTGCTTGCAGGTATATTGCCCTCGTACTCATCTGCCATGAGGGATTACATAGGCTCTTCTTCCGGATCCACGACGCCGACGAACCCACAAGCCAGATTTCCGACACCGACCATAACGACAACCGCAGCATTCGGGCACCACCATCACCACTCTTGGTCGCACCAGCAGCAGCATCAGTATCAACATTATCAGAAACCCCAGCAACAATACATTCCCTACATCCCAATGGCCATGATACCTGGGGTCGGAGTCGGACATATGATGCAATACGTTAATAATGTTCCAACTGACTTCATGATAGATATTGGCCTTCCATCGCCTTCTTTCATGCACCAGCAATCTCCGCATTTTGGGATGTACTCGGACGTTGGGCCCTCGAGCAGCACTGCTTACGCATACACCAACCAATCTCACGCGCAGCTTGGTGGACCTCCTGACCACCATGACTCTGTCTCGGTATTACAGGATCAGCCGAAGAAGCATTATCAAAAATCCATCGCCATTGATGGTGCCAGAGCGGGTAAAAAACGCCGTGGTGCCACCCCGGATATGAACGACGTGGAACTTCCCTCCTCGCCGCCTAAGAAGGTACGGTTACACCATCAGCCATTAACGCTAAAGCAAGCCGGTAAGAAGATACAGATTGCCTTCTCTTCTTATCTTATTGCCGCATACTGATATGCCTGTGTAGGTCCGATAGGTACCGACAAGTCCCCCAGAATCTTGCGCGTCCTCTCCCATCATCTGACCATATCATGACACCTCTACCCCGCAGCTCCATTGGCCTCCATGTCGTCTGTAAATCTGCCAGCACCTCCGCCACGACACCGGCGTCAAACCTCTCGCGCACCCTCAACACCGCCAATAGACCTCAAAATGATAATGCAGCTCAAGATGGATGAACTCAAGGTTCTCATCTCTCAAGCAGATGTGGCAAAGACTGCGGCCGAAAAAAAGCGCCTGATGGTTCTCGCCAAAACTAAACACCGGTACGGCCAAACGAAATATTGTCCTTGTATCGAGTATACCTTTTCCCCTGAAAGCTTGGCTCAATTTATATACCGTTTTAGAGCATTCCAATATACTAACGTCGAGTGTGCTACCTTTCAGGGAACTGGAAGCTGCCAGTATTGCGCTCTCAGCTACCTCGATACCTCAGCACCCACAACAGCAGCAAGGGCGCAATCGATCGTCTTCGGCAACGATCACAAGCACCACAACCGCTATGAGTGCAGCAACCCAACTACTCCACTCTAACCCCAGCCCAACAATCGCGGCGCCGCCTCGGTACATTCCTCCAGCGACATGGAGATATTCTCAGCCGGCGATGCGGTCGCCTGCCATCCCACAAAGTGGGGGCACAAATGGCTGCACCACTAGGTTTATTAATCTGCCGAGCCCGGAGTTGTATGCGTGGGATTGGAGCGACGATGAATTAGATGGGGACGTGGACGAGATGGAGTTATAGTAGGATGATGGTAATGAAGGATGAGGTTTTCCCTGGTGGTAGGGAGAAGCAAGGGGCACAAGCTGGAAAAGGTCGTGGGTCCTTTGGTGGTGGTAGTGCAGTTTTTACGATGATTTTTCCACATTTTCTCGGTATCGTATCGTCGTTGAATTATTATCAATAGAGTACGCCCCCTATCTTGTCAAAGCTGTAGTATAGTCGTTACACATATACATCCGCGAGAAAGCCAATTTCGAACGAGTCAGACTTGAAATCTCTGATCAATATCGCATCCATGTCAATCATATGGATTAGCCGGCAGAACCAGAAGACCACAATCTGCCCCTCCCAAAGTCCATCACACTCCCTCTCAGCGCTTCCAACCCAGGTATTGCTATGCCCACGCCTATCCCACTGGTAGCTACACCACCAGCTCCTTGGGTACCGTTCTGACCTTCCAATGCCGCCCCATGATGCCCAATGCCTCCATTCACACTTGACCTCAACCCGACGCCACCTAATAATATGCTCATCCCATCCCTTACAGCGACGCCCACGGGACGCATTGGCGTCGTCGAATCCAAAACGTGCGCTGTGGGTTGTGGGAGCGGTGGGACCATTCGTGTTGTGGCGGCCGCTAGGTCCCGTTCGTAGATCGAAGGTTGTCGTGGGCCTGGTGGGAGGGGTTGGAAGCTTAGAGATGATTGACGGTGAGGTTGGGAGATAGAGGATGTGGGTGAGGCTGGCCAATATTTGGACGTAGGTGTTGGGGGTATCGTAGGGGAGGTGGTAGGGTTTTGGTTTGGGTCAAAGGCGGCTCTGGCTGCTCGTAGGCGGGCCAGAACCTAGATCACAAATAGCTTGCACGTGAGCCCCTCGCTTCTTTTCACCTCTTTGCCACATGAGGCGTGGAGCGTTAATACTTCTCGCTACATACCTGTTCATGAAACGCGATCTCTCCATCTAGATGCTCCATGGCGATCTTATCGAAATCCTCACCCTTCTGGGTATGATATGTATCGAGCTCTGCCATGGTCGTGTTCAACACCGTCTCGCATCGTGCGGCCTTGTCAGGATCTGGCTGATAGTCCATTTGCTTAAAATGGTTAGTAGAACTGGACGTAAGACAGCTGGGTAGAGGGTAATCAGATGGGAATGAGATGCAACTCACGTCGTATTCCCCTGCAGCTTCTGTGTACCGAGATAATGTGGACTTGTGCGTATCGACGACTCCCTAAAGGATAGAGAAACGTGATAATGTCAGTGGAAGGCATTGCGTGCACCCAGTATAGGAAAACTTACAGCATAGATTCCTCCAGGATGAGCAACGTCTTTGAGAGTCTCGTGAGTCGCTAGCTGAGTCCTCCTTGCCTAGAGGACAAGTATTAGGGACGTCGGTCTTGTCTTCGTAGTCCAAAAACAGACAAAAAAAAAGGGTACGTACATGGTCGTCGTAGGCAGTTGCGACCGATTGTAAAGTCTCCGCCAATCTTTGGAAGGCCTTCGTCCGTCTCAGGCAATCTATTGAATTCGCAAACGGTCAGACCGTCTTGGACACTCCAGCTTGGAGGATTCGCCAACTCACCTTCACAGCCATCACGCCAACACCATGCACCTTCATCATTCATTAATCCCGTCCTACTATGATCCCCTCCCTCGCCATCTTCATCTTCATCGTCCTCCCACTGAGACATGGCGTACGCAAGCGAGGGCACTGTCGGTGATGCCGGTAGGTTGTTGGTCGGTGTGCAAGTGATGAGGGATAGTAGTGCATACGAAAGGGTTCGTTGCGCCGCTGACATCTCTGGGAGCACGTATCTGGTCAGTATAGGATATAGTTGAGGAGGAAGGAGGGAAGGGCAACTTACCGACGTTGGCATCTCGGACCTTTCCAAACACGCCTCTGAGCCCTTGTACGCCTTGTCCAACGCCACGTAGATGCCTTTGAAATCGATCGATGGCTTCTTCTGCCTCTTCGGCGTCTAGGTTGAAGTCTGGATGGTAGACGTGACCGTAGAATGAGGGGCCTGGTGCTGGTGGAGGTGCGAGGTACATGGGAACGCTCCGCCGCCACTCCTTTGACAGGAGTAAGAAGTTGTGGTCATCAGCATTTGAAAGATCCTCAGATATAGACCAAGTGGTATCCTCACCGTCTCATTATCACAGCTGAGGAAGAAAACCAGCACTTCACTATACCTCACCAACGGATGCCGTACCACCCTAGCCAACCACCTCTCCAAGTCGCCCCTCCTCGCTTCCACAAAGTCTTCGTTGAACCTCCCAGTGTACTGTTTATCCGGGAGCGGTGGGAGGGCGATCCCAGGAAGGTGTCGTGACAACGCGGTATGTAAGAAGACGAAATTGGAGAAGCGTCGGAATACGGTGACGTGAACCGTCTTCGGCTCGTCGTCCTCGCCGTGTTCGACCAGATGCGAATGCGCTGTAGGGGATTGAGAGTATGAGGATGACGCTTGGTGATGCGATGCGTTGTCCTTCCCTGTGGGGGTTGATGCACGTGCGGCGATGGTGGACGAGGATGAGAATCGTGAGTGCATGCTGGGGTTGGTGTGATCGTCCGCGCGGAATACCGAGGTCACAGAGTATACGGTGTATCCACCCGTCAGAGTCGACGCACGCTTCGACGGCGAGTGGACGATCACTTTGAACGGAGGCGCCTTTGACCGCCATGCTGGAGGCATCTGCGTAACAATGCCAGACCGAAACACTTTTTTGTTCAGTTTTTCAAAATTCTGAAAGGGGGTTGATCTAATCACTATACCTCGACGAAATGTTTCCCATCATCCATCCCACCATTCGCATGAGACTCTTCCTCTTCGTCGGTGTGCAGGGACGACGTCTCCGAACGCGTATCATCCTTCTTGAATTTATCCGGCATCCGCTTCACTGAACCCGTCGCCGCCACACGAGTGTCGATGGAAGATCCCGACCCCGATCCTGACTCATTATCGGCACCACTGTCACGGTCGTCGTCTTGATCATCGGGTAGTCCATTCAACACCCAATCCTCTGCGCCTGAGGTGACAAAGTTTGAGAACCGGTTGAAGCTCTTCCCACCTAGGAGTGTCTGCCTGAGACTCGCGAAATAAGGGCCCGTCGTCTGCGGTTGGAGTGGAGTGGTGATGAAATCTGAAATCGCGTGACTGATGCCGTTCATGTCCATGTTCATGCTCGGATCGTCAGGATCGAGAGAAATATCAGTAGTAGCGGTGGTGGAGGCGACTTTTGGGGGAGGTGCGAAGTCGGTCGTAAACTGCGTGTAAAACACGTGTTAGAGGGTGTTTTTTTTTCAGTTTAGTAAGGGTTTTCTCTTTGCGCTTCTGACGCATGTTTTAATCAAGGCCTTGATAGATAAGAGCGGAACGGGGATGATGTGGTGAAGAAGGAAGGAGGGTCTTACGATGTAGTATTTGCGGGGGATGAGTCCCAGGGTGCCTTGGAGTTGGGCGAGACTCCATCCCTCGGCGAGGTCTTCTTTCAAAATGGTCAGCTCCTGTCCCGCTCGCAACGTCCTGGACGAGAGATCAACAAGCGGACCGGTGCACTGTGGAAGGCCCGGTCTGGGGTAAGGAATGCTCACAGCTCTCGAAGATCGGCTTTCCCCTCAAAGTCATACAAAGCTCTGGCGGAACGCGGTGGATCAGACTCCTGAGCGCTCTCGGTTTCTTCCATGATCGATGCTTCAATGGAAACTTTCTCTTCGGAGATTCCGACTTGACTGCTTTCGCGTGCGCCAGTCCATGCCGAGCTGGCGTTGATCCCAGCGTCAAAGGACATCCTCGGTGTCGCGCTTCCATCCGCTTTCAGGTTCGCTAGAGAAGTCTTCCTTGATGGTGGATGTAGAGCTTGGGAGTTGGTGGCCATTTGCGCAGACTTCTGGTCTGGCGTGTTGGGGGAAGAAAAATAGACGTCCTTTTCGAGGGGAGCAAGGGGAGAGTGGTACGGTGGATGAAGGAGACTGCGAAAGGGGTTTCGAGTAAATAGGGGTTCAAGTTGGCTTCGTCCTCACGCGACGGTGACGGCGTTCTACAATACCATCCCTTCTCATAACCGGCCCAGCCTCGCATTAAGACAGCGAAAGCGCGAGAAAAGTTATGAAGTGAGAATCGGATGTGTTGCAAAAGAATATTCACAAGAAGGGGAGACAAATTATATTTCAAATAGTGATCAAGGTCTCGGAGAGAGATGGTGGGTGGGCAAGGAAACTGGCTGGGAAGGCGCGGGTTGTGTATCCGGAAGCCATGCCTTTTTCTGCTGAGGAAGCCTGCAGTCCGAACCTTTCCCGTAATTGGGGGTCTGAGAGGGTTAGGCTGATTACAGACTCCCTCATCCCCGACTGTGGCCGAAACAACAACGAACGGCCGCGAGGCAAACCCAAGGCAACACATGGACTTGCCAAATTGACAAGAGGAGTTAAGCCTGGAGGCTTATCCACACTCTCCGCAGAGAAGGAGGAGATCCTATTAGAAGGTCTTCTTGCTGCTTGATACCTGCTCATACACAGATGGTGTCTCTCTTGTCCCTCAAGGTTGGAGATGGAGTTGACATCGGTCCGAAGGTCATACCAATGCCCTTGAGTAAGGAACATTCAAAACAACGTGGAATGAGTTGGCACAAGCAAAGGTTTTACTCGTCCAGGTCGCCGCTAGACTATGATTTGCAAGACTACGGCTGCAAGCCAGGTGTCAAGCCGTTCCACCGGCGGCGGCTTTCGTCACCCACTTCTAGGTTTAATATATCCACTCTTTCCCCATTAGATAAATTACTTTACGTAAGGATTCGGGAATGGGACTCAGGTAAATACACCTTGGGCGCACATCAAAAACGTTCTTTGCGTTTCCCTGCACGCAAAAGTCTGCTAAGCACACCACTTTCCCAAGCCACCCCTGCTTTTACACCACGCCCAAGATGCCACCCATTCCGGAGCTTATTACATGTGAGGTCCATGGCTGTAACGAAAACATGTTCTTTGCTGTTTGAAGGGTCAATCAGCAATGCTGTAGTCATGCTACAACTTCATATTGAAGTAAGGGAGCTTTGAGATTGGCTGGAAAACGAAGATGTCCTACCGTCTCTTAAAAACACAGTCGGTGGATAGGTCGGCGGCGACATGGGCGACGCCGACGGGATTGGTGGCTTGTTGAAACCCCCGAATAGCGCCCGAGACAAAGGGATGGCCGAGCATGGATCCCGAACGAGTGCTTCTCGGCGACTCGTGCCTTAGGGCAGCCCACCGCAACATGCCGAGGCCACCCGATCAAGCCTCGCATTTGTTGATCCAGGTATAAACATTGTGGAGGGGAGTTCGTCTCCTCGCTTTTTCCACAAAGCCAGATCTCCTCTCCCCCACCCATCCAATTTGAGCTCCCCGTCCACCAACCCCTCCACGGAGGAGCACAATCACGCTCGTCTAGTTAGGCGCGATGGCCTTTATGGGACGCACAAACGATACCATCACACAACAAGAGGCTCTCACCCCCACCGAGAAAGTCGACTTCTGGCACAGATATGATACCTTTGCCGACGAGCACGATAAGGTCTTCTTAGAGCGCTTGGATCGTGATCTAGACGTACTCCTCATTTTCGTAAGTGTTTTCTTGTTCCTCGTCCATTTTTTTAAGGGGTGCTGACTGACAAAATATTGGCTGCAATCTCCAAAAAAAAAACCATATGAAAAACAGGCTGGTCTCTTTTCCGCCATCAACACCGCGTTCATCGTCCTCACACTCACAAATCTCAGCGCTCCAAACGGATACCAGACCAATGCACTCCTCATCCTCCAGCTCAAGGGCGTGGCTTACAACACATTAACCGACAACGACCTCAACCCGTCATTCACACCCACAACCGCATCTGTCCGTCAAAATTGCGTCTTCTTGGCCAGTCTCTGCGCCAGCGTCCTAGCCTCAGCCGGCGCCATGGTCGGAAAACAATGGATCCAAAGCTACGACCGCTCTGGCCAAACTGGGTCTCACGAGATGCAAGCCATGCGCCGTACCGAGAAGTGGCTTGGCGCTCAAAAATGGGGTCTACGTCCCGTCGTCGAGAGCTTGCCGATGCTCCTCCTTCTCTCCCTCGGCCTTTTCTTCATCGCTCTAGGAGATTACCTCATGTCCACCAACGTGCAGGTCGCCAACGTCGTCATCGGTTTCGCAGTAGTGGGAGGGATTTTGTACTGTGGGAGCGTCACGATCGCTGCCATCGACCCCGATTGTCCCTTCCAAACGTCGGTCTCAAGGTTGATGATGAGGATATACGAGATCGCGCGCGCCAACCCCTGGCTTCGGCGCTTCACCTTCCGAACGCGCGACTTCCTCATCGAGAGGTATATGCAAATAGAAGAAGCTACCCTTGATTTGAGACGTGAGTGGGGGAAACGGTATGGGACGTCGGTCGTGATCATGAAGGGGCAGTGGGAGAAGCCGCAGGTCGCGAAATCGCGTGAGATCGCAGTCGATACGTTGCATCGATCCTGGAAGTCGGCGGTGATTTGGATGGCGGAGATGCGAACGCGTTGGACAAAACCCCCGTCGTTCGATGTCCTGACACGGGCCGAGAACGTTCGTCAAAAACGAGAACAAAAGATCCTTCAAAACGAGCTTCGAAGGGAAAGGCGGGCCATCGAGGAATCCAACAAGACCGAGATGATCCACGCTCAAGCGATCCTGTGGATGTGGCAGAACGCGACCGAAGAGGACGACCTCTACCTCATCGCCGAGAACATCCCTCAACTCTCCCGACTCCAGTCTGCCAAACTCCTCGCGTTCAGTAACATCCTTCCTCGTCTTGCCCTTCGGTTCAGAAACACTTTAGAAGACGTGGTTGCGAACATCAACGTGGCAAGTGAAGTCGGGCGAGCACAGCGTCATGAGGCTACCTCACGCGCACTCGTATATGGGCGAGCGGTCGCTCAAGTCGTCCTTGCCGATCCCTCTCGATGCTATCAGGCTCTAGGAGAGGACTTTCCTGAGGTCATAGGGGATGACCACAGTCAAATTCCTCAGATACTTGAAACGGACCCCGTCCTACTCGACCTTCGCGCATTGTCCCTCGGCTTGAACGCACTCGTTGAAGGGTTCTCACACCCAGTCGGCCCTCGCTATACGAATCTCCTTCGCAAGTCTTACTACGATAGCCTCAACCGTGTCAACCGCGAGGCGATCCTTGAGGTCGCTTCCCTCCTTAAGGTCTCATATACCTGCATTCCGGATGAGATCATCTCTGCTGATGGACCTCTGGTCATGAACGACCAGCGATTCGATGATGTGCTGGTCAGTTTGATCTGCCTTGAGGTTGTGGAGCTTGCGGATGGGGAAAGGCCATCCCCGAGGCAGAGAGTGAAAGATATCTGGGCAGCTCGTGATAAGTGAGTCGGTTCCGTACCAAAGAGGATGTGAAATATTGCAGTTGACGTTGACATTGCGTGCTGACCGAACCCAACTCTCTTTAACATTTGATCCCCATTCTTTCAGGAGCAGCGTCCTTACGTTCATGAAGAGAGCAGTAGACGCTCACGACCGTCTCATGGCCACGGATGTCGATCGTCGAGCCTTGCTCAAACTCCACACTCAGCTGCTCTCCTCATTCCGATACTTCCATTGGTCCAACACCAAACACAGCGATCTACTAGAGGTTCAAGATTTCATTTCTGTCGCCATCCAACACCTTGGCACCCTCCTGCGTGTCCTATCCGCTGGGGGTCCTACGATCGGGCCGATCAAACGAGCTGCCACATTCCAATTCCCCACCGCCGCTTTCGAACTTCCATCGATTGAGCAGCCGGTCACGGATGGAGAACCAGAACGGAAAGTTGTGTTCTTGAAGTACGACACGCATGAGCCTAGGACGTTCATCAACACGCGTCTCCTCCCCTGGAAGGGAAAACTCCGACAGAATCCTACCGTCGGCGTGGACAACCTTCAAAGCGAGATCCAGACGTACACGAAGGAGCTCCTTCTGTCACTCGGTCTTCAGGATATGCTAGACGGGCGTCAGTACGATTTCAATCAGGCGGGGGCGACAGCCATGCTTGACATCGCGCTCAAGGTCTTGGAGGTAGAGGGGAGCATCATCACGGAGACGGACATGATCAGCCTGCTCCGAATCCTTAGTTCCACATTCCCGAACCTGGGTGCGGACGACGAGGATCCTTGGCCCGATTCGGGAGTTCGTTTCCCAAAACAAGAGCTTCTCGCGTCTTACCTTCACGAATTTACTCCTTTCATCCGTCGGGTCTTAGAGTCTGATTCTCCACGAGTCCTCGCCGCGGCGTCTCGACTGTTGGATGCGATTGGACATGGCGCATGGAGCAAGACGTTTACGCCCAATTCTGGACACGCCACTGTAATCATCCCAGAGTTGGGGTGTTTGGTGATCAAGAGGCTCAGCGAGGAGGTGGAGAACGGGCCGGCGACGTTCACGGAGTTGGTGGAGTCGGGATATAGGGATGGAGAGCTCGGCGACGATCAGAACGGTCTCCTTCGTCTGCTTGGAGCGTCAGTATACCATTCACCACGGCTAGCCTTTGGTCTCCTTCAAGAGTCCAATCTCGAAGCGCTCTTCGTGAAAGTCGTACCGGAGATTGCGGAGCGGATTGAGAGTAAGGAAGGCTTTGGACAGTTGGATCTCGCACTCGCCTGGAACTTGACATTCTTGTTCTTGAGGACGTGGAGCGCCACACGTCCAGAAGGAGGATCGTCAGGGACGGCAATTACTAATGGCAATGGTTCTAGCATGCCTGAGGATGGTGTACGTCCTATGACGCCGACCGCGGCATATGGACCTCTGGCGATGTACGCACTTTCTGGGATGCAGGCGCTGCAAGCGGATAACACGAACGTGCAGATGTTCAGTCTTATCTTCGAGTACATCGAAGAAGCCTTCCTACAGCACCCGGACGCTGCCCGGTCGGCTGCCCTGGATACAGCGTGTGAGGCACTGATCGTGAAGGCGACGGCGTGGGAGAGGGAGTTGAGCAAGTCAACTATAAAGCAGAAGTCAGTGGACTTGACGTACCTGGTCAGCAGAGGGGAAAGGGCGAGATATTCATGGTTGCCGCCGGACCACCCACTATGCAACCCTAGACCTGAGCCTATGAGGCGGGAAGGGATTCAGGGATATTCGAATGCTACCGAGGATGCTTTCGACGCCATCCCTCTTGGGAGTCCGCGGTGGAACGCAGGCGAACATGACGAAGGATATGGAGTCTCTGGACGACCACGGACAGAAGGGTCCCGTGATAGAAATCGTAGCACGCAGCCACCTCTAGGGACTCAAGTACGGCGATCGGCTATGAAGCATACCAGCCATCCACAGCATCCCCCGGATGGGGATCCCTTAGCGGTAGACACGACTGCGGGGGGTCTTAAAGACAGTCCTACAAGCTCGGAAGCCACAACCCCGTTAGAGCGCCTGGGCCCGGTATACTTGCGGCAGATGCTGGGGAAGATGACGAGCAGAGTACGGCGAAGCGGTCCTTCCGATGATGTGGAGGCTTCTCCAACGTCCCACACTTTCCCAGATCGTTCACATGGATTGGGGGGACAAGATGGGCCTGCTGCTTCAACCTTTCCTGCGCCGGCTTTCCCTATGTTTGCTCACATTCCTACGGGTCCTAGGCATGAAGAACCTTTCCTCAACGGATCGGCTGGCGATGTTCACCGCAACCGATCTACGTCGCCCACAACCAACAGCACCCGTAGTAGACCAAGAGACAGTACGATATGGGACAACAAAGCACTTCCGAAGGTGCCAGACCGGACGCCGTCACCAGAGATAGCCGAACCAAATGCCGCTCCCGCTCCTGGACCAGTGCAAGACTTGAGTGATATCGGACGGTCCCCGCCTGTTGGAGGTACGGAGGACTAGAGGCAGATTCTTCTTCGATTCAGAGTTGTGTATTTAAAAGGTAAGCCGGGCATCCTTCCAGTCGATTCAGCTTCGAAACTGATATCCATATAGTATAGAATCACTGACCATATATATATATGGTCCCTCCGCCGTGCCTGCTATGAGAGTCGGAAGTGGGCATGCCCGGAATATTTATTTCAGACCTGTTATATTATACACTATGGCCTATTCATCCAAGCAGTAATAGATGATCTTATCGAATAATGAGCTGGGACATGGACAGCAGACTCTTAGCTTTCGATCATGCCGCTCAGCCTGAAGATTGGCCTCTGACTAGCCCGAAGTCCTAATAGTTGACCTCAGTGAATAGAGAGTTCGACCTTATTGCTTTTAATGGGTTATGCCGAGCTGGCACTCAGCGATGTATCGGTACCAGCACAACGTACCACCGCGAGCCTTTCGACACCCTGTCTGTGAATGCACCCTCTCAACCATATGATTGATGTACTTCCGATTGCCTGTCGAGGAGGCGCAGGACGCACAGACTGAGTCAGTCATTGGGGAGTACAAAGTGGAGCGAAGACACCACACTGTGATCCCCGAAAGCAGGCTTTCTCCAAGAGGGTTCTGGTCTTTGACCCATTTCCCCAGGTTACCCTGGGAATCCCTGGAAGCTGCTGACTAGGGAATTCGATTCCTGGTTGGCAACCAAGTAAAGTCCTCGGGTTCGGCCCAGGCATACCAAATCTCGCCCAAGTCGACTTTCAAACATTCTATGGACAGCGCGAGACATCATTCTCCATCCAACTGGTCTCCCATCCCCAACACCACCCCCAAAGCGGGTTCAAATTAGCACCACACTCTCCAGCCGCGCTGCTGGATTCGATTCGATGCTGAATTATCGCCAGTAGACAAGACTGCACCCTCAAGAACAGGTTCATGTTCAACTTCTCGCTGTAAGCACGTTACGTCGATATGTCAAGCCCATGTAACTATGTTTCCACGGGGGAGGCCACTGAGCCTGCTGACACACGAGGGCATCAGATGGTAAGCAAACCTCTTTACACAAGAGGGGGTGCAAGCATTGAACATCCTGCTTTCCCATCCTCTGACCGTCGGGCCCGACCGGTCAATCCACGACACTAGCTTAACGCCACAGCACGGTAACACCAGGCTCGCTTCAGATGGCGGATAGAGCGGCTCGGCAGTCACCCCCGCTCACCCCTACTCGCGGTCGGGGCATTCACCGCCACGCTCACCTGCGCAGCGGCGGAGCAGATAGGTACCCATATTACATGCAGTATCCAATAAAGTAAATTTTGATATATTTGTGCTATACTACGTGATATCTGCACAGATGAACTGGAGCAGCGCCGAATCATGGCCCAGGGAATCATTGTACGTAGCTTTATTTTTACCCCGAGATTGCCCAGTTGAGATTTCCTTGGGGAAGCCGTGCCTTCCATCAAAAACATGTTTTTTTTTCAAAAATATATATATTAATTTAAATTTTCTCTTATTTATTATTATCGTTGTGGCGGTGGTGGTGGTTATTGTTGTTATTATTATTGTTTCCACTGGGTTTCCAAATATTCGGGGATGGGTAGCCCTGATAAAAAAAAACCTAGTTGTAGGGAGCGCAGTGCCGTGGAGCTCAAAGGATTAGACATGTAGAAAAACCCACACCCCAAAACCACGATGCAAACACACTGTGTTGGTTATTTGCCCCCCCCCCCCCCCCCTTTCACCTCGCGTGTACGATCATCGAGTTTATGTCTCAGTCATCTCTTGCAATCGCCGAAGACCTTCTTAATGCTACGGACACTCTCAATCGTCTTGCTCAATTAGTTACCAACTCCCTCCTCCAGGCGCCCGTCAAGACAATCCTCAACGGTGTCACAGCCTCGGCTTGTAGAGTCGTCCGACTGGCAGAAGTAAGTGCCGCCATATCAGGCCACTCCGCAGATTCCTGATACGCTGGTTATACTTAGAGAGCGAAGAAAAATAAGAATGACGCCAAAACGCTCGCTCTTCATATCGCCGATATCACAGAGAGGAGCATTCAATGGGCGGTCTCCTCGTCGAACAACGGGACGGTAGACGACACACTCTTCACCAACATTATTCGTTGGCAACAGTGCGGAAGTTCCATGATTATGATAGAACAGCCACTCTGACGCATTTCCTATAGACGAACCGATGAAGTTGCAGGAGAGTTGGAGAAGCTGACGCGCTGGATTGTCTCCAAGTACAAGGACGATAGGTTGAAAGTACCCATTTTCGACAGGAGAACCGAATCCATCGTTTCTTCGGTGCGTGCTGGCATTGAAGGCGAACATCATGCCGGTCAGAACTAAATAGCAGCTTCGGCTCCAGATATTGCCAATTTCTGGATCATTAGCCATGGCTATTCCAGCTCCATTTGAAGCTACGGCTGGCGCAAATGTACGTAGCCTGACCGGAGCGGCGATCGTTGTTTCTCCTGACCACCACGATTGTAGGATGCGGCACCTGCTAATATCACCGTGGAGTCAGGCATTGAAACAAGAGAAGACCCACGGCAAACCTCGGAGTGCAACCCTGCCCCGCCGAATTCACTAGATGCATCACTCATCACTTCCATTGTACGTAAGATTTCAAAGCCGCTTCTTTCGCCAATTCTGGAGTTTTCGCTCCTCTGACGTTGTTGTTTTCAATAGGCCTCGGCCCCAGCAGCCGCCATCCCAACGTCGGTAGCAATCCCCACACAACCGACGAAATCAAGCTACCCCATGCCAGTTGGCCCGAACACGTCTGAGAGATCAGGGTCAAACACGCGACTCCCTCTTGCGAGCGGTAGTCCGCCGGGTGCCCTCGTAAAGGCCATGGCTACTACGGCATACCAAGCTTTCAAGCTTACCGTGCCCATGATCCCTTCTCCCCCGGGCGACATTGTCGCGTTGATCATAGGTGTGGGTGAGCAAATCGCTTCTATCGTTGATGTGAGTCCTTACTTCATCCCAAGTTGGGACCTGGGTAGCGACTGAACCCTCCTGAACGCAGAACGTCAAGTCTAACCCCGAAAAGGCCACAGCGCTGATCAATAAGGTCCAGCGACTTACTCAGATAGTTTGCCAGCTTCTCGCACATCGCGTGCTCCAGGATCTTCCAACCAGCACTGAAGAACACTTGAAGGAGATTCTAAAGTAAAGGCATAGGCTCTAAGCGTATTGGATGTCGCTGAGCGTTTGGATATGGTTGTCAGGGATCTTCAGTCGGTTCGGGACACTGTAAACAAGCAAGTGGAGCAGAACCGGCTCAGTCAAGCGATTCTCGCGTCTGAAAACTCGGCAGCCTTGGACAGCTGCGCGGTGTGGATCGACGGCGCATACAGATCCCTCGACGTAAGCTATGATTCACTTATTACGTGAACGAATTTCGAGTTTACCTTGGTTTGTTATACAGCTGCTTATCAACGCGGACTCCCATCGGAAGCTAACGATCCTCGGTATGCGAAACTACATGGGAGTTGGCTGCGCACACTGACCATACTTTTCGTTTGCAGAATCTGACAGCCTGTTGGATCGCCTTGGCAGTGCTGACAACGGTGCAACTGACAAGGCCAACGACATCAAGGACATGGCGTGTCTACCTGGAACCCGAACTGCTATACTTGCTCGCATAGATGGATGGATAAGCGACCAGGACACCGCCAATCGCGTGTTCTGGTTGTCTGGGCCGGCGGGTAGCGGGAAGACAGCGGTTACCGCGACGATCGAGTCGAAGCGGGGCACAGATACTGTGATGGCCTCGTTCTACTTCTCCCGAGGCAACGAAGTGCGGAACAGGCGCGCCATTCCGGTCATTGCACGCCAGCTCGCCATGTGGGGTCATGGATGTCTGAAGCGCTTTTTCGTGGCAGCGATTGACGCTAATAGGGATCTTGTGACGGCTCACCTGAATTTACAGTTCGAAGGTCTCATTGCGGAACCCATGAGGAAGATGGTTCCCGGAACACCGCCGGCGTTAGTCATTCTCGATGGGCTTGACGAGTGTGAAGATAAGGCCTACGTGCGGACTCTCCTGAGGCTCATCCGGAGCCTAGACAATGTATCCACCCCCGTCAAGTTTCTCATCACAAGCCGTCCAGAGGAGGACGTGCGTCGAGAGATGAACCCTACGCCTCGCTGTAAAGTTGAGCACCGCACGCTCCGAGATGATGAAAACACGGCGACCATTAATCATGATATCGGAGCATACCTGAGGAAGGGGCTAAAGGAGGTCGCAGAGAATAATGAGGCCGGGACGTGGCCGGAACCGTCTGCGATGGCCAAGCTAGTCGACTTGGCTGACGGTCTGTTTCAATGGGCTAGTACAGTAGTGACATACATCGGCAACGGAGACCCTACAACACGCCTGTCCGATATACTCAACTCGTATATACCGCTTAAAGGTCTGAACAATATGTACGACTTCAGTAAGTACCTGCTTCTTATTAGTTGATGCTTTACAAGCCCCTCGATAAAGCTTTCTCTCATAGTTCTCGGTCAAGCTGCGATTGCACAGTCGGAGGTCAGGCCTCACCTACTCCAGGACGTACTCGGAGCAATTACCGTCGCTAGAACGCCTCTCACGCCGGCGCAGCTGTCCTATATCCTATCCGATGCCACGACCAACTATACGATTACGGCGGACCAAATTCAGGGAGAAGTCTTAAGGCATCTGCAATCGATTCTGGTCATCCTGACCACAAGTGAAACGCCAAGAGATCAGCAGCACATCATCTTCATCCATGCTTCGGTCGGCGACTATCTGACGGAGACATGCAAGGACGCTCGCTTCAGAGTCAACACGCGAGTTCATCACGCAGAGATGGCAGACCGCTGTCTCAGGAGGATGGCGTGTGACCTCCGTCAAGATATCTGCAAAATTGGCAACCCTGCGAAACCCAATAAGGACGTGGAAGATCTCACAGAGAGGTTAGCGCGACTCCCAGCGGGCCTTACCTACTGCTGTGTCTGGTGGGCTGCACATCTGGGTGGAAGTACTAGCGGCATGGGGAAGGAAATCACGACCGGGGAGCAGAATATGAGGTCGGGTTACACTAAGGGCGGTCAGAAGCGCTACATGGAGAAGCTGCTGGATGGCCTGCGCGTTTTTGCAGAGGTGCATCTTCTCCATTGGATGGAACTCTTGAGCCTTCTATCGCAGACGACCGAGATGGTGGCAATACTTCACGTGGCCGATGCCTGGGTTTCGGTGAGCCTATAACAAAGCTATGTTTTATGTAGATGTATTGACCGGAGTCACATTAGGAGCACCTGCCAGAGGGCGCTGAGCAACACAAAGTATCAGAACTTCTGTACGACGGCATACATTTCGTAAACGACCTGCGCAACATTGTCAGTGTGAGTGCGCTGCAGACATATCACTCTGCGCTGCCATTCTCTCCCGAGTCGTCGCTCCTTCGGAGAACCTATGATCCTACAGTACAAACCGCAATACGTGTTGTCCGAGGTGCATTGCCGCACTGGTCTCAGTGTCGGTGGATCGGAACGCGGCATGAGAAAGATATCCGTTGCCTGGCCATCTCACCTGATGGGATAACAGTGGTGTCTGGATCATCTGATGGCATAATCATTCTCTGGGACAGGAAGACTGGAGCAGCGCGATGCGACATGAAAGGGCATACCATGAGGGTGACTTGCCTCGCCATCTCCCGCAATGGGAAGACCGTCGCGTCTGGATCCTGGGACAAGACAGTCCGACTGTGGGATCTGGAGACGGAGAAGGCTAGAGGTCCCGCGTTGGAAGGGCATACCAGCTGGGTGACCTGCCTCGCCATCTCACCCGATGGGAAGACTGTCGCATCTGGATCTATGGACAATACTGTCCGACTGTGGGATCTGGATTCAGAGAAGGCGAGAGGTCCTGCATTGGAAGGGCATACCGGCTGGGTATCCTGCCTCGCCATCTCCCGCGATGGGAAGACCGTCGCGTCTGGGTCCTGGGACAAGACAGTCCGACTGTGGGATCTAGAGACGGAGAAGGCTAGAGGTCCCGTGTTGGAAGGGCATACCAGCTGGGTGACCTGCCTCGCCATCTCACCCGATGGGAAGACTGTCGCATCTGGATCTATGGACAATACTGTCCGACTGTGGGATCTAGATTCAGAGAAGGCGAGAGGTCCTGCATTGGAAGGGCATACCGACTGGGTGTCCTGCCTCGCCATCTCACCCGATGGGAGGACCGTCGCGTCTGGATCCTGGGACAATACTGTCCGACTGTGGGATCTAGAGACAGGGAAGGCTAGAGGCCCTGTGTTGGAAGGGCATATCACTGGGGTGTCCTGCCTCGCCATCCCACCCAATGGGCAGATCGTCGCGTCTGGATCCTCGGACACAACTATCCGATTATGGGATCTCCAGACAGGGAAGGCTAGAGGTCCCGCATTAGAAGGGCATTCTGGTAGTGTGTATCGCATTGCCATCTCACCCGATGGGAAGACCGTCGCGTCTGTATCAGAGGATAAGACTGTGCGACTTTGGGATCTGGAGTCAGGGAAGGCTAAAGGTCCCACGTTGGAAGGGCATACTGGCTGGGTGACCTGCCTCGCCATCTCACCCGACAGGAAGACCGTCGCGTCTGGATCCTGGGACAAGACTGTCCGGCTGTGGGATCTGGAGGCGGGGAAGGCTAGAGGTTCCGCGCTGGAAGGGCATACCAGTCGGGTGTCCTGCCTCGCCATCTCACCTGATGGGAAGACCGTCGCGTCTGGATCGGAGGACAAGACTGTCCGATTGTGGGATCTGGAGTCAGGGAAGGCCAGAGGTCCCCCGTTGAACGGGCGTTCCGATCGTGTGCACCGCCTTGCCATCTCGCCAGATGGGAAAGCCGTCGCATCTCAATCTTACGATCACACCCCCCCACTCTGCGATATCTGTGGTATCATTTCGCCTGCGCTAGTATCCCCTCGTATAGACTTGCAGCTTACAAGTGGCTTCCTGTTCTTCCGGGGCGGCTTGGGTGGGTGCCAGATTGTATGGGATATTCGGGATGGGTCATGGTCTGTATCGCATGATTCTTACAGTTTTGTGATGTCTAAGGCTCCCAGTTGGTTTCACAATGACAGAGAGATGACGGTGCAGGTGAGAGAAGACAGCTGGATCAGGTCTGATGGTCAGCGTTGCATTTTGTTGCCAACAAGTTGGAGCCCAGAGGGGCATACCATGGATGGACTTCTTGTGGGTAGCCAAGCGGAAAGAAGGGTCATTATTGGGGCTCCAGAACTTATTGTCCTTGATGTTTCCAATTGCTCAATGTTCTAGAACATTCTTTGTACCCCAATCTGCCATTTGAATTTAGTTTACATGCTATTTGTGGCATCGAATGAGCTTTCCGACCCGGGCCCGAATAGCTCAGCGATCGGTGACCTAGGAATGACGTGTGATATCTTCGTCGATGAGCATAATAAAGCCTCTGTAAAACGGCTGGACCACGATCTCGATGTGACCCTCATTATTATGAGCACTTTCATTTTTCATGGGCGTAGTGAGAAAAAATGTGACGAAAACGCCATGGCCCCATACTCCTTGGCCTGTTCTTCATCGCTCTCGGGGGTTGTCTCTTGTCTGCCACCACCGCCGTCGTTATCGGTTTCACGGTGTTAGGAGGGATCTCGTGGGATAGGACTGTCGTCGTTGCTTCCATCGACCTGGATTATCCCTTCCAGGCGTCAGCCTCGAGGTTGATGACGCGGATATACGAGATGGCTCTCGGCAACACCTGATCCTGGCTCTTCACCTTTCAACGTGCGACTTCCTCATCGAGACGTCTATGCAATTGGATGAAGCTATCGTTGACTTGAGGCGTGAATGGTTGAAACGATACGGGTCATAAGTTATGATGATACGAGAGCAGTGGTTGAAGCCGCAGGTCGCAAAATCGCATAATATGGCGTCCAAAATGTTAAATCGGTCTTGGGAGTGGACCATGGTTTTGGATCATGGAGATGTGCAGGTGTTGGGTGGAACCACCTTCGTTTGATGTCCTCACTCGAGCGGAAAACGCTCGGTATAGACGAGAATAAAAACTCCTGCGGCAGGAAATTTGAAGGAACGAGTATAAATTGGGGAATCGAAAAGGATGGAGATGATCTATGCTCAGGCGATTCTGTGGGTGTAGCAAACGCGACCGAGGAGGATGACCTGTACTTCATTGCCAAAAATCCCTCAACCCTGCCGGCTCCGACCCGCCACACTCGTCGCGTTCAGTAGTCTCCTACCTCATCTTGTCCTTCAATTCAGAAGCACTTTAGACGATGCCCCGACCAACATCAACGCCCAGGCGAGTTGAGACCGGGCAGCGACACGAGGGGACCTCACGCGCAATCGTCTACGGTCCGAGCGGTGGCGCGATTCCTGCCAACGGATCCTCCGAGATGCTACAAGGCTCCAGGAGAGGGCTTCCTTGAGATCTAGGGGACCATCATTGTCAAATCCTTCAGATGTTTCAAATCGATCCCATCTTACTCGATCTTCGCGCCTGATCACTGAGTTGAACGCCCTCATTAGAGGGTCCTTACATCTCGTTGCTTCTCATTACTCGAACCTCTTTTGAAAGTCCTACTACGAAGATCCCAACCGCTCCCACCGCAAGGCGACCGTTGAGGTCGCTTTACTCCTGAAGGTCTCCTGTATCAGCATCATAGAAGAGACCATCTCTCCCAATGAGTCTTCAGTCCTGAGCGACAAGCGGTTCGACGACGCGTTGGCTAGTTTGATCTGTCATGAGATTTTGAAGCTCGCAGATGGGAACGATCGTCTTCGAGGTAGAGGGCGAGGACATCTTGGCCGCTCGTGATTAAGTGAGTCGGTTTCTTTGTAAAATACAACATGAAACACTCTAGTTGATATTGTGTGCTGAACTCCCTGGATACAGGCTATTTCTATAACCCCTGGTCCCTGTACTTTCAGAGGCAGCGTTCGTACAGTCATGAAGAGAGTACTGGACGTTCACGATTGACCCATGGTGACGGACCTCGATCTTCGTCCCTTGTTCAAACTCCACCCCCAGGTACGCTCTTTGTTTCGGTCCAACACCAAGCATAGTGATTTACCGGGGGTTGAAGATTTCATATCTACCACCATCCAACATCTCAGCGCCCTCCTACGAATCCTCTCTGCTGGAGATCATGCGATTGGTGTAATCACCAGAGTCGCTACTTTCCCGTCCCACACCGCTGCTTTTGGAACTCCATCGGTTGAGCACCCTGTCACGAATGGAGAACCGGAACGGACAGTGGTGTTCTTGATGATACACGAGCCTAGGACTTTCATCAACACGCGTCTCCTCCCTTGAAAGGGCAAGCTCCAACAGAATCCTACCGGCGACGTAGACGACCTTTAGAGCGAGATCCAGAGGTACACTAAGGAGCTCCTTTTCTCACCCGATCTTCAGGATATACAGGATGGTCGTCAGTATGATTTCACTCGGGCGGGAGCGGCAGCCATCCTTGACATTGCCCTCAAAGTTTTGAAGGTCCTCACGGAGACTGACACCATTAGCCTCCTTCGAATTCTCAGCTCCATATTCCTGAACCTTGGCGCGAATTATGAGGATCCGTGGCCCAATTCGGGAGCTCGTTTCCAGATACAAGATCTTCCTACGCCTTACCTCCACAACTTCACTCCTTTCATCCGTCAGACCTTAGAATCAGACTCTCCTCGACTCCTAGCGGAGGCGTGTCATCCGTCCTCGCTATACAAAATTAATGTCCAAGTCTTACTAAGACAGTTTCAACAGCGTCAGCCACGAAGCAATCCTCGGGGTTGCTTCACTCCTCAAGCTCTCGTATCCTGGGCGGGATAAGATTGTATCTACGGATGGATCCTCAGTTATGAGCGACGAGCGTTTCGAAAAGTATTGCTCTGTTTGGTCTGCCTTAAGATTATGAAACTTGCGGATGGGGAATGGCCATCGATGGAGGCAGAGGGCGAAGGATTTATGGGGGTCGCGTGATAAGTGAGTCATTTTTGCCCTAAGAATCTCAAGTGACATCGTGTGTTGATTAATCTGGCCCTCCTTTTCTTTTTTTTTTTTTGTTAACGTCCTAACGCTCATGAAAAGAGCATTGGACGCTTACGATCGACTCTTGGCGAGGAACAGCGATCGTTGAGCCCTGCTCGCCCTCCGTGCATAGCTACTCTGCTCCTTCCGGTATTTCCGCCGGTCTGAAACTCGGCACAATAATATACCGGGGATTCGTGATTCCAATCCATCGCCATCTGACACATTCCTACCAACCCGATCCGCCTGAGGTCCTAGGATCGGTCCCAGAACCCAAGTCCTCGCCTTCCAGCTCCCCGCCCCTCTTTCGAACCTCCATCGTCTGCGAGCCTACCACGGATTGAGCACTAGAGCGGAAAGCGGTATTCTTGAAGTACGATACGCACGAGCCTAGGATTCCACCCACATGCGTTTACTCTCTTAGAAGGGAAACTCCGACCAAATCCAACCGTAAGAGTTGTCAACCGACACACCGAGATACAGACATACGCGATAGAGATCCTGCTCTCACTCGGCCTTCAAGACATGCTTGAAGGCCGTCAGTATGATCTCACATAGGCAGAAGCGATGACCATGCTTCTTGGCGTCGCTCTCAAGGTCATTGAGGTCGAAGGGGCACCACTATGAAGACCGATATGATCAGCTTGCTTCGAAATTTTCGCTCCACATTCATGAATCTTGGTGCGGACGATCGGGGGCCAGACGTGGTTTAGGTGTTCGTCCCCCAAACAAGATCTCCTCTCGTTGTACCTCTACTCCTCCACTCTTTTCATCTGCTGGACTTTGGCGCAGTAATCACCCTAAGTCCTTGCGGCGGCATGTCGACTCTTGGATGCGATCGGATACGCTCCGTGGAGCAGGACGTTCACATCCGACTCTAGGCACGCCACCGTGGTGGGCCCGGAATTGGGTATTTGATGATCAAGAGGCTCATTGAGGAGGTAGGGAGAGTCCAGCGATATTCGCCGAGCTTGTGGAGTCGGGAAGTCGTGGAAAGGAGCTTGCAGATGGGCAAAGTTTCAGTAGCCGTCTCCGGCCTTTGATCCCCTTCGAGGATCAGCCTCGAAGTGCTCTCGTTAATTCTGATCACGAAGCTTAAGACGGACCCTGACCCCACTTTTCACCTAACCCATTCGTTTCGGGTCTAGAATGGAAGTTTTCTGTAAGATGAGGGCGCAGGCTCGTGATGTGAAAGTTGGGTGAATAATCATAGCATGGAATGGAGCTCCGAGAGTCCGAGGAACGTTGGCGATGAAGCATGACAGGAAGGCATATATTTGCAAAGTACTTCTGTCCAAGAGACTGTCCCACCATACGTTAGGCTGACGCTGTCCCTCGCCAAGGAGGTCAAGCTGCATATGGAGCTTATCGTACACTCAGCGGCTGCCAAGCCACTGGGCCAACGCTATCCTAGAGCCAGATCGACCAATGAATCCTGTTCTTGTTATCAGTGGCCGCAGGGAAACCACCGTTCATCTCCACACTGGTACCGCACTGCCGTCTGTGAAGACCTAAGGCTAGGAGCAAGCTTTAATATTTCCACAGGGGGTCTCGATACGGTCAGATGAGCTATGGGCCCACTGATCCATAACTGCCATAGGTAATGCCCTGTGTGCGTGGCACAAACAAGGAGAGCATGCCAACTGTTAAGGTGACGATGAGGCTCGAAGCTCCTGCGATCCTGTTGAACTAGAAGAGGCATCATCGATGTGGCTAGGTGGTCCGCCCACGCACTCTACTCATAAAGCGCTATGCAAGATACGACGAGGATGCATATTCCTCGACAACAATCCCCCCTCGTCCAAAATGATGCCTTCAATACCTTAATTTTCCTCAAGGGTGGAAATAGTGCGGCGAAACAGGGATCTAAAGGATACAGAGATGTTCCCAAAAACAAATGTCCGCGAATCATTGGCTTCGGTCGCATGCCTTCTGAGCACTGCTTGCTGTTGTATCGTTATCTATACTATGTTTCATGGCCTCGATACACCCGCTCTATCCGTGTGTATGACGGACTGAACGATGATTTTAATATGAGTTCTACCGATCATACCTCCGGAGAAGAGAGCAAGTCCATTAAATTGGTACCAATACTTTCTTCCCTGGACCACGGTGCCGACTTAACTGGCACACTTGGGGTATGTGGGGTCATTCCCACCCAGAGCGGGCTCTGGTTTAAACTCAACACTCTGGCAGTGGTGAGCGAGATAATACCCGTGGTCTATCCCTGCATAAGGCCACAACGGGAGGTTTAGTGAGTCGAACCTCACACTGTTCGGAAAACACGGTCTCCGCGACTAGTGGCCGTTCGCTCGATAGCGAGTTCCCACCCGTTCCCACAAAAAAAAAAAAAACACCCGCTCTATCCACATTCGTTGTATTACTCCACCCAAGGTTCTGGAAGTCTGGGGACAAAGTCACGCATCAAATGTGGCCTGCACGAGGACTAATTGATGTGTCTCTTTTCCAAGCCACATCGGCTTTTGTAAAAGCGACCACTTGGACCTTTTGGAGATCAAAGGTGCGGTGTAGCTACAACATCATCTCTTTGCCATTGATAGCAATGCAATATTTTATTCGGTATGACTTCCATATGTTGGGTGAGGATGCTTTAGCTTCAAGATCCGTTTATGTACAGCGACGTTCCTTGGAAGACCTACCCCCTCTGTCTGTGAAATCACAGGTCAGCAGCGAAGCCATTGGGTCATAGTGGCTTTCACGACTAAATAGGATAGCGAGGGGTGGCCGCTGAGCATCGATGTAGGAGTGAGCACTCGCTCCCACCCTCTGGCCTTATAAATCAATAACGTTTCAGGGCAGCCAGCCGCGCACCCAAGGCCATCCATCCAAGGCCTCGTGTCCTGTTCGCATATATGTGATGCACAAGTCCACTCCCTGGCTTTGGAAGAAGCAGAGCCAGCGGATCCCTCAACCATTCCTCTTCTACTCGTCTAGCTCTATCTTTCATCCTCTCTCAAGCAGAAGCCCTGGAGGCGCACATCCAACTTTCCCATCGAGGTTCATGGCGTTCATAGCACGGCCGAACGCTCCCACTAACCCACAAAAACCAGAGGCAGCTTCCACCGACAAAATCGACTTCTGGCACAGGTATGATAATTTCGCCGAAACCCACGACAAGGCGATGTTGGACCGGCTGGACCGGGATCTCGATGTACTTCTGATCTTTGTGAGCGTTTTCATCCTTATACATGTGTTGTGAGTGAGTTGAAGAAACTGAAATGTCACGTGCAAAAGGCTGGCCTTTTCTCCGCCATCAACACAGCATTCATCGTGCTCACAATCACCGACCTCAGCGCTCCACCCCAATACCAGACGAACGCACTTCTCATTCTTCAACTCAAGGGCGTGGCCTACAACACGCTATCTAGCAACGACCTCAACCCACCATTCACGCCACCGTATGCGGCCGTTCGTCAGAACAGCGCTTTCTTGGCTAGTCTATGCGCCAGTGTCCTAGCTTCAGCTGGGGCCATGGTCGGCAAACAGTGGCTTCAGAGCTACGACCGTGCTGGTCAGACAGGATCTCACGAGTTGCAGGCCATGCGCCGCACAGAGAAGTGGCTGGGTGCCGAGACGTGGTATCTACGGCCCGTGGTGGAGAGTCTGCCCATGCTCCTCCTCATCTCGCTCGGCCTCTTCTTCATCGCCCTCGGAGACTACCTTTTGTCCACCAACAGATCGGTTGCCAATGTCGTCATAGGGTTCGCGGTGGTGGGAGGCACGTTGTACAGCGGGAGTGTCATCGTCGCTGCGATCTATCCTAATTGCCCCTTCCAGACGTCTGTCTCGAGGCTACTACAGAGGATATACGATATGGGTCGCACCAACACCTGGCTGCGGTTTCTCTACCTTCGAACTCTTGACTTCCTCATTGAGATGTCCGTAGAACTGAGTGACGCTACTGTAGACTTGAGGTGCCGCTGGAGGAGACGGTATGAGACGTTGGTGGAGAAGATGCGGGAGCAGTGGGAGAAGCCGCCAGTTGTGGTATCACGAGAGATCGCTGCCAACACGTGGGAGCGGTTCTGGAAGTCCACCGTGGTTTGGATGGTGGGGATACGACGACCTTGGACGAAGCCGTCGACCTTCGAGGTCCTAACGCGGGCCCATAGTGTCCGCCAAAGGCGAGAACAAAAAATCCTTCAGAACGAGGCTAGGAGGCAAAAAGCGGCCATAGAGAAATCCAATAAGACCGAGACGATCCACGCTCAAGCTATCCTCTGGATGTGGCAGAACGCGACCGAGGAGGACGACCTGTACCTCATCGCAGAGAACATCCCTCAGCTCACCCGACTTCAATCAGCTAAACTCCTCGCGTTCAGTAACCTACTTCCTCGATTGGTCCGGCGCTTTCGAAACACGTTGGATGAAGTGAGCGCCAACATCAGCCCCGCCGGCACGGCTGAGGGTGGTCAGCACTACGATGCCACCTCACGTGCTCTCGTCTATGGCCGAGCGGTCGCTCAAGTCGTCCTTGCCGATCCTTCGAGATGTTTCAAAGCTCTTGGAGGAGACTTCCCGGAGGTCCTAGGGGATGATCACAGCCAGATCATCCCTCCCGACCCCATTCTGTTCGATCTTCGGGCTCTGGCTCTGAGCTTGAACGCCCTCGTCGAAGGGTTCACACATCCCATCGGTCCCCGCTACACAAACCTCCTCCGCAAATCCTACTACGAAATCCTCAACCGCGTCCACCGTGAGGCGATCCTGGAGGTCACATCGCTATTGAAGGTGTCGTATGCCAGCATCCCGGACGAGATCATCTCTGCGGATGGAACATCGGTTTCGAGGGATGAGCGATTCGATGACGCGCTGGTCAGCTTGATTTGCCTCGAGATCGTTGAGCTTGCGGATGGGGAACGGCCGTCTTCAAGACAGAGAGTGAAAGACATCTGGGCGGCTCGTGATAAGTGGGGCTGTCCCATTTTAAAGCTCCCTCGGGTGACGTGTGTGCTGACTAGCAAATCGTTTTCATAACTCATTCTTGTTCAGGAGCAACGTCCTTGTGTGCATGACGAGAGCGCTAGCCGCTCATGACCGACTCATGACGACAAATCACGATCGCCAAGCCTTACTCAAACTTCACACCCAGCTTCTCTCCTCATTCCGGTACTTCCACTGGTCTGCACCTGCGCACAAACAACTCACCGGGGTTCATGACTTTGTATCCATCGCAATCCAACATCTTGGCACGCTCCTCCGCTTCCTATCCACCAGAGGTACAACAACCTATCCAATCATCCAAGACCATGTCACGCAACTCCCCACTTCCACGCATTCTGAACCTCCAGAAACGGGGCTTTCTGTCTTGGATGCAGCAGCGGGGCGTAAGGTGGTGTTCTTGAAGTACGACACGCACGAGCCTAGGACCTTCGTTCATACCCGTCTCCTCCCCTGGAAGGGAAAACTCCGGCAAAATCCAGCTGTAGCAGTAGAGAATCTCCGAGGCGAGATCCACACATACGCGACAGAGCTTCTCCTCTCACTCGGGCTTCAGGACATGCTCGACGGTCGCCATCACGACTTCACTGAGGCAGGAGCCACGGCCGTGCTCGACATTACACTCAAGGTCTTGGAAGTCGAAAGCAGCGTAACCACCGCGACTGATATGATTAGCCTGCTTCGAGTCCTTAGCTCTACGATCTCGAACCTCGACGCAGACGGTCAAGAGCCTTGGCCTGATTCAAGGGTCCGTTTCCCACGACGGGATCTCCTCACGTCCTACCTTCACGATTTCACCCCTTTCATCCACCGAGCGCTGGAGTCGGATTCATCTCAAGTCCTTGCTGCAGCTTGTCGACTACTGGATGCGATCGGACACAGCACGTGGAGCAAAACGTTCACGCCGCACGGGGGGAATCCTACCGTGATCGATACAGAGTTGGGATGTTTGGTCATCAAGAGGCTCCGTGAGGAGGTGGAAAAAGGTCCGGCGACGTTCATCGAGCTCGTGGAGTCAGGATATCGGGAAGGAGAAGTTGGCGATGACCAGAACGGTCTCCTTCGTCTCCTCGGAGCGTCGGTGTACAAGTCCCCGCCATTGGCTTTCGGGCTCGTTCAGGAATCCAACCTTCAAGCGCTCTTCGTCAAAGTCGTGCCGGAGATCGCGGAACGGATCGAGAGCAAGGAGGGCTTCGGACAGTTGGATCTCGCCCTTGCTTGGAACTTGACATTCCTCTTCCTGGGAGCATGGAGCGCTACGCGTCAAGGAGTAGGGTTGTCAGGTTCCGCGATCGCTCACAACACCATCTATGGCGTTCCCGAAAGTGGTGCCGAAGTACCTCCTGCGACACCCACCACCGCATATGGGCCTCTGGCGATGTATGCGCTATCGGGGATGCAAGCGCTCCAAGCAGACCAGATGAACGTGCATATGTTCAGCCTGACCTTCGCATACATCGAAGTAGCCTTCCTACAACACCCAGATCCAGCTCGCTCGGCCTCGTTGGATACGGCGTGCGAGGCGCTCATTGTGAAAGCAACTGCGTGGGAGAGGGAGTTGAGCAAGTCGACTGTGAGGCAGAAGTCGGTTGACTTGACGTACTTGGTCAGCAGGGGAGAGAAAGCGAGGTGCGCATGGTTACCCGCAGGGCACCCGTTACGCAGCACAACAACCTTCGTGCCGGAAGAGACTATGGGGGCGCTGAGCGAAGCACAGGGGGGCTCAGCTCATGCTGAGCTCATTTATGACGCCACCCGCCTTGGAAGTCCGCGATGGAATACTGACGAACATGACGATGAATATAGAGTCGCGGGACCATCGTGGACAAACGAACCCCGCAATCGAGACCGCAGCATGCAACCACGTCCGAGCAACCCAACGCGACGATCAGCTATGAAGCGCCCCAGTTACACGCCGCTTCCACAGGATAGAGGCCCTCAAACAATTGACACCACGACGCGGGCACTTGGAGACAGTACCACAAGCTCGGACGCTACCACCCAGTTGGAGCGCTTGAGCCCCGTGTATTTGCAGCAGATGTTGGGGAAAGTGACGAATAGAGCAGGCCGTGGTGGTCACTCTGATGATGTCGAGGCTTCTCCCACGTCCTTCACTCCGCCTGATCGCTCAAAGGAAGTGAGACTCTACGACCGGCCTGCTCCACCTTTCTCCCCGCCCGCCTTCCCTATGCCCGCTCACATTCCTACTAATCCTAAATACGAAGAACATTTCCACAACAGGTCAGCTGACGACGCTCACCGTAACCGAACCACCTCGCCCACAGCGAACAAGACTCGCAGTGGACCTAGTGGGAGTGCGATTTGGGATAACAAAGCCTTGCCAAAAGTACCGGTACCAGACCAGACGCCATCGCCAGGGATGCCCGAACCGTCTCCTGTGTCCGCTTCTGAACCGGCGGCGCAAAACTCGAACGATCTCGGATGGTGGATGCCGCCGGATGGAAGTACAGATGATCGAACACCGATTCTTTGATTCAGAGTTGTATATTTACAAGGCACGTTGGTTACACCTTGTGTTGATTCAGCTTTAGAACTAACACCCACATAGCGCATTATGTCGATTCTCCGACCAGGCACATAGATAGCCGCTACGGCGCCTACGGACTGGGTGCAAATGCCAAAACGTTTCCAGAAGGCGCGCTCACTATGAGAATGGGAAACATGCTGGGAAGACTCAACTGAGGTCGATCCCAAGTTCTTTGCATTATGTCAAGCAATGAAGGAGAGGATGTATCAATCGATCTGTCCAGACATTTGCTGATTGAGATTGCGGGCTACACGCTACCTAAGCCGTCTTCTTCATACTTTCTGTTTCACATTCTGTTCCGGATGATTCCTTTTTTTGTGTGTGAGAACGGTGCGAAACCCACTAGCCGAGCGAACCGAGAGACCCGGAACAGTGCAGGGTTCTTGGCGACCGGTTAAATCCCCCTTAAGGCCTGCCGGGATAAACCAGGGGTCCAAGCTCGCCTCCGGACCATTTAGGCCGGCGGCGTCATACACTACTTAATAGCCCGATATCTATTCTGGATGATAAGCGTTGATTATCCATCGCCTTGTTGTTCGACCTCACGATAATTTCAAGAATTTCAACTAGACTTGGATTTCAACTTAGGATGACGTGAGGACGTGTCAACATGTCGCTGGTTAGTTGTTTTGTCTCTTTCTCGGCCCTTGGTTGAGGAATTGAACCGCCAGGGCCTATGAGCCGTGCGACTTATTTTCAGAACCGAGGAGCATTCACTGGCCGCTCTTCAGTGATCACTCCAGAGCACCAGCACAAAAGATAGGATGTCTACTCGAAAACGCTTCCATCGCTAGTCTCACCCATAACAAGAAACTTTTTCAAACAAACATGGAACCTGTGAATTCGTTCTCCCGTGTTTATCGGAGGACTTCATCACGTTGCGAATTTCCGTGCGAGATTGAGTAGGCGCCTTACGCACGCGAGCAACCCCGAGCTTCTCAATATAGACTTTCTATTGAACTATCGAACACTGATTATGCCTCACTCCATCGAAACAACTCCCTTAGCGCTTCCATACGACGAGTCAGGTTTCCTGACGGATCCTCCACGTGGCTTGAAATGTAAGCGCTTTTCGATGGGATAACCTTAGCCAAAAAATACTCATGCGGTAGTTGGCGCGATGACTTGAAGAGCTGCGACTGTAATGCAAGGTCACAGCACCCCACCATCTCGAGGTCGAATGTTACGAAACTTCACAGAGCATTACTCTGAGAAACAAAACGGATAAGGTATCATACAGAGCGCTGGTAGTCCCCTATTACGTGTTTTCTCGCAGATGTGCAGGACAATGGCACTGGCGGGTCAGCCGCCGATACTCCAACGCAACGTCAATGTGGTAGACGCTGGCCGTGTGTTATCACGCTATACGGTAGTACGGGTCGGCCGATTTCAAAAACCTTGATTCAAGTAAGTCGGGAAGTGTGAGGCTGACGCCGGCGCCGGTGTATAAAGGCGGCACCCTTCGGAGCACTCCTCTCTCAGATCAGCCTTCCCCATTCATTCTACATTTCCTGTCTTTCGTCTTCTACCTGCTCTCAAGCAAATTACTCTTTCAACACTAGCCCTTTCCTTTTTCTTTTGCCGCTGTCCAACGCCAACTACCCGCGTCACCCATTCATTTTTTCTTCCTTTAAACATACATTTCCCTATCAACTCTTCTTATTCACGCACCACAACTATGCATTTCTCGTTCATCAAAGCCGGCGTTGTCATCGTCATTTTGCAGCTCGCTGCCGGCGCTTGCGGGGCCCCAATCCCCAACCCAATGTAAGCGCAAGCAATGCTAAACTCTCTCTCGTTCTATTCTGATTCGTATTTCTCGAGTAGGGTACCTGGTGTCGATGCTGCAGTTGGGTACGTGCTACCTTGTCCCCACTGAGTCGGCTTGCTAAGACAAACTTGATGGTTCACAGAGACTCCCTCGAAAGCTTGGTACACACGAGCGATACGGATCTAGCTCATGACGTGGCTACCAACAACCCCCGTATATTCGGGCTGATAGCTTCGGCGAAGAAGGTGCTTGAGCACTACCGGACCAACGTGTCCCCGGGGCCGGCTCGAAACACTGCGATCCGCAACCAGAGTGAGCGACTATTGCGTGCTATTAGCAATGAACCGGGCGCGCCAGGACAGCAGGATGCGTTCGTGTTCTTACTACACGACAGAGATTACGACGTGAACCCAGCGAACAAGGAGAACAGCGCGAAGCACGCAAATGATCATCACCCAAACCGTCAATACTAGCCAAATGCGGTCTGGGAGGATGAACAGGACATCAATGGCTGAAGCTTGCCGATTGCAGCCCATGTACTTACTGCCATTTTCGTGCTCTTGTTCCCCCAATGCACTATAGTAGGCTCTTTTTCTGTGTTTGATTATGAGCTTTACAGACATAGTAAGGCGTTGTGAAGGCTCCATGAGTGATTAGGTTGTGAGTGACGTAGACAGTCAGGACCCACCAAACATCCATCGTATGCAACTCCCAATCAGAGGGTTCTCGTTTCTTCAGGGTGGTGCAGAACTAGATGGCTTAACAGCGTACATAGCCTATTATAGAGCACAGGGTCTGGTGTATTCTGTATATCCCGTAGTGTGTGGGCGGGTGTTTGCACCCTCCCGAGGATGTCGACGCCTCGTCCACTGATGTACCATCTCCTTTGTGCTTGAAGTAGTCCCGGTACTTAAATCCCTCTATTCATGGATGGGGAAGATGAGTAGTTCGTTGAGGATTCCTGGATAGGTGAGGCACATCGGAATATGAGTAGAGCTTGATGAAATGCTGATACGGCGGAATCGGTTTGTTCGTTGCACAGTTGCGGAGGGACCGGATTACAGTGATCTCAACTCCTACAAGACACCTCGGTTGTAAGCGCCGATGCAAACATCCGTGATAATAGTGCCGTCGAGTGCTACGATAGCGTATCGCACATAAGGACGACACAGTTCAACCATTTGTACCTGCAGCGTGAACATAGACAAGCTCAAACCCAAGCGCACCGTTACCTCGTGTACCCTGCCTCACTTACTCTCTAGGTCAATAGCAAAAAAGAGTTTCTCCTCTCTCTAGTTACCCCTATTCATCCCACACACTAGTTTACCACCCATGAGCGCCTCATACATCACCGCTCCGTGTCAAACTTCAAACCCAGGAACACATCTAGAACACGCGATGGAGAGCTTATCCACAGCTCGGTCTAGGATGATAGGCTCTAACACAACCTCTGTAGAATCGATCGACAAGCCTTTAACCCTTTCGAAACTGGCAAAGGTGGGCATTGTCTGTAACATAAACACTCTCAAAGTGCTGATCGGTATCTCATACTGACCAAGCTATCACAAATGTTAGTGCGAGAGTGGCCTCACGGAGATAAAGAGGGGAGCGAGACTAGGGCTAAGGCAAGGAACTATGGACGAGGGGGCAAGGCAGGGCGCGATCTATGCGTGAGGTAAAGATAAGATTGATCGGATGCTGTTCCCAAAAAGGAAGAGCTTATTATAAATACATCAATACACGAAAATAAAGCCGTCGGGGCGAGTTTACAATAGAGCGAACAACAATAAGAACCAACAGATAAGGAATTCGCCCAGCGGTTAAACGCCAGGACCAAGCACGTTCACCACAGCCAGCCGCTCATACGCCAAGGTGCTGAGCCCTTGGGTTTGGGATCTGCTTGAGCGGGTTACTACGAGTACGGCGGAGGTTCAGATAGCGCTTGCCATGCAGCAGCGCATCAATGGTTAGCTAGGTACGACCAGATACTATCCCTCACATGTGCAATGTGATCAACGTACGACAGACATGCCACATCCGTATCCCTAACATGCTGTACATGGCACTAGCCCTATTACTTGGAAGATGCCCTCCCGTGGGCCAACACTTACAAAGGATCTAGAGAATGTGACGGGGGTTACTGGTCAAGGCGCTGGACGATATTGTTGATCTGACGCCTCGCCCCTTTGGCATTATATATACATTGGAACGGATTCCGGTAAACATCGCCGATGAGGACAATCGCCAGATCCTGCCGCTACAAGAGAGCTCCACTTGAGAGCCCTACCAGACCCTCGTCCCTTCCTGACGCCAAGCCACTCGCGCGGTCTGACCGTGGAACTTTCGACGACGTGGTAGACGATCGTCAATTTATCCCTGAGGATATATTGGCGTCATATCTGAAGTACGTTCCTCTAATTTTCCTTGCATTATACACAGAGTTGATTTGGTTTATCTCTCAGGTTTCGGATCCTAGTGGTAGGAATGGCGCGGTCTTCTTCGTCATCCTCCGTTTGACCTGTTTATTCACGTAAGCCACCTGTCTAGCCTGGAACGGGTAAAACCTCGCTAGCCGATCGCTCGCTCGAGTTCGACATCGTGAGCACCAATGTAATGCGAATTTGTGCTCCATCCTCATTTGGCTTGCGCTACAGAAAGCATCCTACTATAAAGCTAGGGTCTGCAATATAAACAACGAGATTGCATCTCCAAAAAAAAAAATCGATTCATTCTGCACGACTTCCAGGGTTTCAATCAGGGTGAACTCGCCAATCTCCAAACCGTGAAGAACTTCATAGAGCAGCGGAAGGCGATGCCGGCCCAGCTAGACAGGACACACTCTGTCTGGTGAATTTCCGAGGTCTATGGTTTCCTTAGGGTTTCCTTGATCTTTTCTTGTATGAAGGTTAATGATGATTGAACGCACTAGGCTGCAAATTGGGTGGTTGGAGCTGCCACCTAAATCATGAGGTTCAAGTGAGAGCTCTTTACATTCGAAGGATTCGTCGGCCTGCCACTTACTCTCACCGACACCAGGCGGTGACTATCGCTCAGCCTTGCGATGCAGAGAGTAAACTCCCTTAATATCCCGATGACTTTTTAAAGAAGTTTGAGTAGATTGAATCAAAGAGGTCCATGGATTAAGACCGGCGTATATCAACTCCCAGATCCGAAATATCTGCAAAGAGGTAGTTGGCCGGAGCAATACGCAGTGGAACGCGTGAACCCTGGGAGCAAAGTGCACACTGGATTTTCAACGGACCGCCGATCTACTCACTTGCACCTCTAGGATCGGGGATTGAAGATGATCTCATCTCAGTATCTTGCTCGGATCCTACTTGGCGAGTCAAGAACTGAGATACTTTCTGAGCATCGTAGTTCAATCGACTGGTCATGCATGCTTTGATTTGAACACTAGGATGGAGGCCCGATGCAACGCACAGGTATACTATTTCTATGCATATATCCACTGCAAAAGAGCCCCGTATCCATATGGGAGTCAAAGTTTATGGTATCAGGCAGCCGTAGTTTGCTACCACTCTTGGTGTTCAATCCATCAACGCACCACCGGCTCGGCCGTAGCTATAGGCAATATGCCGACCACCCAATTCCCGAGACATACAGGAACCGTCGCTCGCAGTTATGTCGCGGAACAAATATGTCGCCCGGGCGGCGTCGGACTCGGGACTTGCTATTGCTACCGGGCGCCTTCCTAAAATATGGGGATGGATTTGTCCGAACAGGCCAGCGCACCCATGGGATGGTCCACACAAAGCAGAGTTCAAGACGTCGGTTGCCACATGGAAATCTTGCTCCATTAGGAGAGGAAGCTGAGAAAGGAATTCTCATGGCACGTCATAATCAATGGACAATATCACGTTCGATTGCGCTTCTCCGATTTCCTCCTCTCAGCCCACTCTGAATAGAGCAGGGTCTCTTATGACTTAGGCGTTCGTCGGACTGATACATACTGCGAACTAAAATTAGCCGCTTTAACGCATAAATGTGGCATGCATAAACCCACGGTTTCAGCGAAGCGATGATCAAAGTGCTGAGCGGGTGACTTGGAGCGTCTTCTAAGTTCTGAGGTTCGCCCTCTCAGCGCCTCCGCCACGGGCGTAACACCAAATGGAGGAGCCTTTCAATCAATCATAGCAAGCACTGGTGCGATTCGGGGCTTCATAGCAAAACACGACATTGACAAGATTACCAAGTCTCGCTTTTGGGTCTAGAAAGACAGCATATAAAAGCAAGTCAATTTGTTCATCTCATTGTTCATTATCAAAGATCTACTCATTTGAAGCAACAGTCATCATCATCCACACCCATGGTCTCCTTCAGCGCTCTCTTCCTCGCCTCCACCGCGATCGCCGCGGTCTCCGCCATCCCTACCAGCCTCAAGGCTCGTACCGGAACGCCAAGCAGCACCGGTACCAGTGGTGGCTTCTACTACTCGTTCTGGACCGACGGCGGTGCCGATGTCATATACACAAATGGGGCTGGTGGCGAATATCATGTGGCCTGGGACGGCAATGGCGACTTCACCGCCGGCAAGGGATGGAATCCCGGATCTTCAAAGTAAGTCATCACCCTAAAACTGTCGAAAAGAGTCGTCCACATCTTCACGATGCTCACTGAGCCTTTTGATACGACTTCAGTCCGATCACTTACAGCGGCACCTTCGGCCCCGGTGGCAACGCCTACCTCTCCATCTATGGATGGTTCACCAATCCTCTCGTAGAATACTACATCACCGAAAACTGGGACGCCTACAACCCAGGCACTGGTGGGACGCACAAGGGTACCGTCACATCTGACGGATCCGTCTACGATATCTACCTGAGCACACGCGTCAATGAACCCTCCATCCAGGGCACCACGACCTTCAACCAGTACATCAATGTCCGCCAAAGCAAGCGCACTGGCGGCACCGTCACTGTTGCGAACCACATCAACGCGTGGAAGGCTCTTGGACTGCCTGTCGGTACTTTCAACTATCAGATCGTCAGTACCGAGGGATTCGACAGCAGCGGAGTTGCCGACATCACCGTGGCTTAAATACTCGTCGCTCGTTTAGTTTGAGCTGAAGTCCTCAGCCTATGTGAGTACCATCCTCGTGTTTCTAGTTTGCTTAGGACCTATGACTCATTCGCTGATTTTGTCAAGCTTCCTACCTCCATTTTTTTTGTTACTCCGCAGTCATTATGGGATCCCCATTTCTTTGAAAGCCATGGGTAGTATTCAATTATCAAGTGTTTTAGTTATTATCTTGCCTTGGCGTCTTACCCCGTTCAATGGCCTTGCGGGTTGAACTAAGTGGTCACCATCTGATAGCAGATCTCGGTAGCCGATGGTATTCGTTAGTCCTGCCGCGTTTTGTGAGAGGGTGCTTTCTTTACAGACCATAATGATTTGGTGAAGTTGTATCAACCCCAGAGTGAATGGAGGCGCTTCAGGGTTCTAGAGTTTGCATTGCGCGAGGTTGAACTTCAATGAAAGTTGCCAAAGGTATTCACGATACCAACAATGGCGACTAAATTTCCCACATTGTGGAACCTGGACAGTTGGATTGCACTCTGGATGCGGTTATAATACTCTTCTATCAGATGTCATCGACATGTAGCTACAAGCGACTCGAGAGCCTGGTCAATATGATTTGTCCGCATCTGACGCCCTTGTATTTTACCAACTCCGCCGATGACCTAGATGGCTCGAGCCGCTACCCTTCAGCTCTAACTACGACTATGATTCAAAGCCGACCCGACCCGCAACAATACCATCCCAACACATACTGTAATCAATGCCTTTTCCTTCACCTCTCATACAATTCGATACCATTTCATTTCATTTCTTCACGATTGCACACGCACAATTATTTCCCCTATATTCTATATTTTCTCTGCAAATACGCGTACAATCATGATCCTAACGAATCCGGCCAAACATACTCCTGCGCCGCCCGAATATGCGATCAATAACTCCACCACTATGTGGTGGCTCCTACTGATTGACCCTATCCTTGTACCTCTTTGGCCCTATTTTTCTACTGCAGTTACACGGGCTGACTGTTTGAGCTGCGTCTTAGAGTTTCTACATGCTTGTCTTTCTGGGTAAAATACGAAGACTGGTCCCTTCAACTCAAGTGCTCATCTTCTAGTCATGTCCAACATCAGAGCCAGCGACGATTTCGACGTGGCACACAGTCATGATGAAGATGGTTCAACTACGGCAGAAATCTGGGACGTCGCACTGATGTGCAGCGTTGTTTCGTTGTAAATCACACTTCTGGAAGGTGCCAACCATCTGCTGGGTTTTCCGAGCTGGCCGGGCTCGTCTCGATTGCTAGTCAACAATATTTCTATTGTTCAGGAACGAGAGGCACGATTTTCTACCCTATTGTCATCGTAACCCGTCAGGCATCACCCCCATCATCAATCTCTGCTCGTTATTACACTATAGAATTGGGATCGAAGACGCTCTTATCTCCGTAACATGTTCGGACTTGACGCATCAAGAGCCTATACCCCTTCTGACAACGTGGTTCAGTCGGCTAGTCGTTCGTAGGTCCTGGTTTGAGGGTTGGATGCTAGGACCAGATACCTCGCGCAAGTCTACGATTTCGATGCATTATTTGTGACTAGCCACCGCAGAAAGTTTTATTTGACGTCTATCTCATATTCGATGGCAACCCAGGAAGCCAGAGTTCGCTGCCACTCACCTACGGAGGCAGCACGGCTCGGCCGTAGCTATAGCCGGGTGATACCGAAACGGTCACCAGCTAATTCCCGAGACGGAAGCTTGCCTCATGATCGTATACAAGGCAGACATCGCAATTATATCACGGAGCGTACATGTCGCTTGGACAG
Organism: Tulasnella sp. 332; assembly: GCA_019632285.1. NCBI lineage: Eukaryota > Fungi > Basidiomycota > Agaricomycetes > Cantharellales > Tulasnellaceae > Tulasnella > Tulasnella sp. 332. Next base: position 56,762 of record WSTV01000106.1, read on the forward strand.
CATCTGACTTGGAGGTGAATATTGGTTGCTGGACGTATCCTACTATATGGAGAATAAGTTCGGCCGAGTAGACCTGCGCAGTAGGCATAGAGTCGAAGATGTTAGTCATAGACTGAACATCTTGCCCCTTTAGGCAAGAAGAGAGAGAAAGCAGCTCCCATGACGAATGACAAATATCTCACTGGATTGCGACTTCTTGGGGTTTCACGTCTTGGCCCTCTTTTTTCGTGATGGATATCTTGTGCGATGCTCCGACTGGTACATCTGGCAACCTAAAGAAAACGTTCTCACCTTGGAAGCTAGCTCGTGTAAACCTCGCATTTGCGTCATGAATGAAAACCTATAAAGCAGGTGAATCCGTTCACCTCCTCTTCTATCATCGGAATATCCACTCGTTTCATATCATGGTCTCTTTCAACGCTCTCTTTCTCGCCTCCACTGCTTTTGCTACAATCTCCGCCATCCCTACCGACCTCAGTGCTCGCACCGGAACACCAAGCAGCGCTGATGCGAATAATACGCTCAATTTCTACCTCTCGCCTGGCGTTGGCTCCAACATCACCTACACAAATGGGCCTGGTGGTGAATACAGCGTGGTCTGGGGCGGCGACTTTGACTTTATTATAGGAAAGGGATGGAATCCCGGATCTGTGCAGTGAGCCTGCGACCTTAATACAATCAAACTTGATCCATCTACCCATGAACTTTTGTGCGACCTTCAGAACGATCAATTACAGCGGTATCTTCAACCCCGTTGGAAACGCTTACCTCTGCGTCTACGGTTGGTTCATCAATCCTCTGGTAGAATATTTCATCATCGACAACTGGGGCACCTACAACCCAGGCACCGGTGGGACGCACAAGGGCACCGTCACATCCGACGGATCGGTGTATGACATCTACGAGAACACACGCGTAAATGAGCCTTCGATCGAAGGCACCGCGACCTTCAACCAGTACATAGACGTCCGCCAAAGCAAGCGCACTAGCGGCACCATCACTCTTGCGAACCACATCAACGCGTGGAGGGCCCTTGGAATGTCTGTCGGTACTTTCAACTATCAGATCGTCTCTGTTCAGGGATTCGATAGTGCCGGTTCTGCCACCATCACTGTTGGTTAGAATCTCATCCCTTTTAAAGTTGGGGGGAATTTCCCAGCCAACGTGTTTCTCGCGAGTGCGAAATCTGTGTCCTAGTGTGCTTAATATTTCTCCCATGTTACGCTCGCTATCCCCATTTGACTTCTCCCGCAAATATTATGGGATCTCTATTGATTCGAAAGATGTATGGTGTATTTGACTGCCACTTGTTTAGATGTCATCCTGTTCTTGTATCTTGCCCTTTCGAGTTTCCAATCCAGTGACTACTGAATGGTGATAGATCTCAATCGCTGATGGTATCTATCGAAACAGACTGGGAATTAGTATCACAGAAAGTGATACTGACTTCAAACGAGCCCCCTACATGAAGTGATTGTATTCACCAAATCGTAAACATGAACTCAGAAATCTGCAGGATCAAGGACGGCGTCCACCACGACGGCGCTTCCTATCTCCGAACTTCTCTTCAACCGCCTTCCAGACATCCCCTCTGTGCCCTTGTAGCGAGAGCCACTTGGAACTACCCGACGACCAACCTGGCGGGGCTAACGCAGTGAGGCCGTCGATCAAAGAGTCGGCATCAGTGTCGGTCACCTTCCAGTCGCGGAGGTAGAGGACTACACCGCTGCAGAATTGATGAAGCCGAGAGTAGTCGGTTAAGTCGGACCTTATTACGATGGGGACGGACAGCTCACGGAGCTTCCGGCAGCTAACAGCGAAGCCATCTAGGCCCTTCACTGTCGCTCGTCCTAGGAGGGGAGTAGACCATGTAAACCGCTCCAACATAGACCAGGAGGTTGAGATGAAGATCAGGTCCGAGTCAGTGGGTGGGGTTATTAAGGACGAGTCCATGTGAAAGTTCCCCATCCCCTTGCACTGCGATATAGGTTCGAAAGATAGTGAGAGTGCGGGGGCGTCATCTGTCGTTGAAGACATGATGAGCAGGGTGGTGAGTGCGATGCACGGGCGAAGAGCTTGGAGGAAGTCTCGAATGTCGTCGGCTGTACCGATCGACGCGCGGATGGTGGTAAGCGCTTGTGGTACAGCGTAAGACGTAATAAGGCGGTATGTTGCAAAGCTGTCGGCCCATATGGTGCGCAGCGATGGGAACCATCTTTTCTGGATGATGCGGCTCGCCTCGATTGGTGTTCGGAAGTCCCAGGAGGAGATCCCCAAGTCTTGTAGAAACGGGAGTGACCCTGCTGCCTCGATGATATCGGTATCAGATACTGGGAGCCTGAAGGAAACCTGCTTCAAGGAACCATTCTTCCGAAGGACCGCCAAAAGGCGTGGGATGATAGGGGAGGGTGTCTCAGCTTCTGACGTGAAGTAGTAAGTGAGGTGAAGATCTTCCAGGGCTGAGAAATCGCAGTCTTCCAGGAGCCGTAGCATCATCTTTGTCCCGTCGATTACCGAAAGCTTGAAGAAACAAAGTCTTAGTTGAGTTCTTGCGTTCAGGTGTAATCAAACATTAGAATGTACTACCCACCTCCATTCTACTTTCATGCCAAGGGCCCAGCACCAGAGATTTAAGCGATGAGGGCAGGAGGTGACTGAGGAAGTGTATCTGGTCGGGCGATCCAAGATTAAACCGAAGAAAATTTTGTTTCGTCACACAGGGAAGCATCCATCGATCCGCTCGTGCAGTCATGCTACGACACAGGATCCGACAGCAGGAATCTGAGATACTAGTCAAGTCACAAATAGTGACGGATCGTATCCTCCTCGAGTAGCTGTTGAAGCGCTCCCATTCATGTACACCCAGGACACGAGTGAGACTCTGAAGCATCAGTACGAGTAAGCATGAGCTCTAACAAGGCATGTAGACCATGGTCATGACTGATAAAACCACGGACTCACAATAGAGCCATTTTTAGGATCTACCTGAGTCAAACCGTCAGGCCAGAGAGGCCAAAGCAACCCGAAACCTTGTAGATCGACCTCCCTCCATAGGTCATCCAACGCAGGCTCCAAGACATTTTGGCACGTGAGCGCGAAATACAAGGTGTCCTTTCGGCTTTCAAAGTGACTGAGTATACAGCGAAGGACCTCGTCAAGATGTAGCACCGAGTGCATAATGACTTGGGATATCGGTCGCGGCGAGAACTCGGGACAAGGCTTGGGGCGAACATTTCAAGACAAATATTGACCCAAGTACACCAAAGATGAACTATACGCCTTCGACTGTGGTCCTTGACCTGCTCGATTCGGCACTCATCCCCTGAAGTATGGTCCAAATAACGAGGTTTCTTGGTGTCCTCTTCACGTTTCGTTCCACTTCTCATGTATTTTCTATGTTGTGGTTGGTCACGATAGGTTTTACGCACGGCAGTCGTTTCGTCGCCGCCGTTATCGATAGGCACGTGCCTTGGAGCAGCAGTTCGCTGGACGCTGCATTTGCGTGACGTTACAGATGCCTCGCCGGCAATCGGAGAGCGTTGAATTACAACATCGGTCCGTTTATAAAGCCATCAGTGGGTAATCACCCGTAGGTCAGATTTTAGCCTAGCAGCATACAAAATCTTCGTTGCTAGACGGATTTTCAGTGGAGCCAACCTAGATTTTAGCCTACAGAGAGGCACCCCGGAGAAACCGGGCTAATAAAAGGGAACCAAGAGGCGACCCATCCCTTTCAGCCTCTTCAATGAAGAGATAATCATTACTAGGTCCAACTTGATGTTCTAACTTCTCAATGCACCACATCCTCAGACCACAAAACGTTTGGGCTCTGGGCATGTGTCGAAGCCCCGCTACTAGAGGCTGGAGGGAAGCCGAACATGCAGACTTGGGATAAATGGCTCTCAGTTGTGAGATGGCTTCAGGTGTGTTTTTGTGGAGCTATATTGCACCCAACTTTGACGCCACGTTTTCTAATCTTTCATTTAGACTGTAATGTCTTTGAGAAATATGTAAGCGGCTTAAAAGAACCCACTGCGATCTGCCAGACGGAAGTGGCACCATACTGGTACGGCAATAAAAATAGCTCTCACCACTGAGAGCAAACCACCGACGAGGATGCCGCTCCTGGAGCTCATCTTCCGATCCTGCTCCCGTTTTACCCTCTCCAACTGTTTGTCTTGCGAACAAGCCACTTTATCGCGTGGCCATTGCTCATCTCTACAAGGATCCCTTCGCTCTCGACCCAATCGATCATTCCACTCCCCTGTCCTCCGGTACAGTCGCATCATACCTATCGAACATGGACCGAGCCATTAAACTTAGCCGAACCATAGTCTCCACTCCAGACCTAGCCAAGCTAATCCTGGCTTTTCGTAACATATTCTGGAGCGAGTACGCCCTTCGGGAGCGATAACTGACACCCGTACTGCCTCACCTGACAAACTTGGTTGTAATCAATCTGGACGGATGCCCCGACGCTTCCGTTAGTACAAATGTGTCTCACGAAGGTCTCAAAGTACTGGAGCTCCTCTGCGTTCATTCACAAAACGTGCGTCAAATCAAAATCAAGATTCCCGCGTTATCTTCCGCAGTGCGGTTGCTGAACCCAGATGTGCGTAAACCTTTTTTTAATCCGTTCTCTGGTCCACGTTGATGCTGTTCGACTGGATGACGCATGTACTGTCTGGCTTCCCGTGGGATACGGTGAAGCAGATGCCGAAACACTGCTGTCTTTGGCTATAAAGGCGGCCGAGGCATGCTGGAGACTGCGCTCCGTCCGATGGATGGCCAAGACCTGGGTTCCGCATGATACTCTCGACGAAGGAATCTTCCGGGCCCGGATGTACCCCTATGAGTTGATAGACGGAATATGGTGTATAAATCCAGCCGACGACCCAGTGAGGTACTAGAGAGCCTGATGTGAGCCAATGTACAGCTCTGCTATCTCTTATTGCTCTGAGCTCCTGATCTAATGCTTGAGCACCACCCTTCACCTTAGCTTCTGAAATCCCGTATACCTAGAACCTGTTTTCCAATCGTAACTCCCCGTATCGTGACCTCTGAGCTCTTGCTGCTAGCACCCCAAAAGTGGCCTGGACGCAATACAAAATGGGTCTTTCCCCCCTGAAAGTTTTGCCCAAACGCAAAAACCAAAATTCATATGGGCTTTGGGGTAATCTCCCGTCACGCGTACTCTAATCAATGATATCGCATTGTGGACGACCTCCAACAGCATCTGAAGGACAAGGATATCTACAAACATTGGGAATAATATGCGTTTGATACCTGGCAAGTGGTACCGGAGGCGCAGCAGGTGGGTCCGGTGAAGCCGATTCCGCCGCATTGAGCATAATGGGCCGCGCACTGAGATCCAAACAAATAAAAACCAGTTCCAGAAAAACCAGAAAGAATTTGAGAAATGAAAGACTCACCGTGCCAGTGGTAGGGGGTGTGGAAGTGGGAGGAGGGCTGTTGGGCGTGGTGGAGGTGGTAGGGGAGGTGACGGCGGTTCCACCAACGGTGATATCGGCGTTTCCAGTGCTGAAATATCCCTCAGTGGCGACAATTTGGTAGTTGAATGTGCCCATGGTCAGTCCAGCGGCCTTCCAGGCGTTGAAATGGTTCGACGTGGTAACGGTACCGCCAATGCGCTTGTTCTGGCGGACGGACCAATACTGGTTGAAGGTCGCGGTGCCCTGGATGGATGGCTCGTTGGTGCGCACGTTCAAGTAGATGTCGTAGACCGATCCGTCGGATGTGACGGTGCCTTTGTGCGTGGCGCCGGTGGATGGGTTGTATGTTCCCCAGTTTTCGTTGATGTAGTACTCTACGAGGGGGTTTGTGGTCCAACCGTAGACGGAGAGGTAGGCGTTGCCGTTGGGGACCCATGTGCCGCTGTAAGTGATCGCCCTGTAAGAGCCGGGGGGAAAATTCGGATGTTTTGTCAGAATTTTCGAGTTCCAGAGGTATTTAACGGGTGATGATCTTACTGAGCAGATCCGGGATTCCATCCCTTTCCACCAACGAAGTTGCCGCCGCTACCCCAGGTGACGCTGTATTCACCACCGGCACCGTTCGTGTAGGTGATAGCGGCACCGCCATCGGTCCAGAAGGAGTAATAGTAGCCACCACTCGTGCCGGTGCTGCTTGGGGTTCCGGAGCGAGCGACGAGCTCGGTGGTATCTTCCTTGGGGGCCGGGTTGGCGTAGACTGTAGCGAAAGCGGCGCAAGTAAGCAAGAGAGAGCTGAAGGCGACCATGATTATGATTTTTTCTTTCTTGGACTGTCTTTAGATGACGCTGATTACTTGATTGGTGGTTGTTGGCTGATACTTGGAGCAAACGGATCGCTCGGTTTTATACATTTCTTGAGGAGATTGGTTGCGCTGAGCTTACACCGGTTGCTACAGTGCTTCACAGTTGCATGCTTGACAGCTTCTCCATTTGGTGCGATGGCCGCGTCCGAAGACGCCAAGAGGGCTGCCTGCCTGATATTATTTCTTCGCTGAAATCGTGGTTCTACATTCGGGTGAGGATCCACTGATGGTGGCTGGGGCCCGTATCCTGACGTTTCTTCCGCGAGGTACGTCCGGGAGAGGAAGCCCATCGTCACGATCCTAGGAAGGAACGAGTGGCCGATCTCTTGGTAACTGTATGCGCGTGTTTTGTGCAGGCGATCCGCGGTACTTCGGGCAACGCCTCTCAATCAGGAAGAGTGTCCGGCGGGATTCCTCCGATGTCGACGCCGTTCAAGCGACATGCAGCCTCCGCGACAATAGTGCGATCAGTAGTTTTTGACCCTGGGAATCGTGGATATTTAGGCGAGGTTTCTCTTCTCGGGCATCGCTGTCATCCACACG